>PVHY01021676.1:0-23542 GCA_004024945.1 Uropsilus gracilis
GGGGGGGGAGGGAATGTGATTTCTCCTTTTCTCTGAAATAATTTATTCTGTTTTACTTATTTGGGCATGATATCACTCAAGTCTGAGAGACGGTTAGGGCGCCTGGGTCTATGACCCAGCCTTTTAGAGCAGGAAACCCTTTTGGGGACCAGCACGGAGCTGCACCTGCAGCCTGGAGTAGGTTAGGGGCAGGGAGGGTGTGAGGGCCTGGTCCCCCGGCTCTTGGTGCCCCAGGCCTGAGCTCACTGGACACAGCAGCTCACTGGACCTGGAGAAAGGTCAAGTGCTTCGCTCAGATCACTGACTTTGCTCTCATGGCAAACCAAGGCAGACACAGGTGCTAATCCCGCCCCTCTGGGAGATGGACACCCAGCCGCTCTCTGAGACCCTATCACCAGCCCCACGACGCGGATCAGCCCCCATCCGAGGGCTTGTGGGGAAGAAGCCGGCCTGCTCTTCCCTCCACTCAGACCCTCCCTCCCTTCCGGGAGCTCACATTTGTTTCTGTAACCCAGCACCTGGCACAGGCCCTGCCTCATTAGAGATGCTTAGTAAATATTTGCTAAGCCGTCGAGCCACTTCTTAACTAAAAAGCAGTGTGTGGAGACCTCCCTGTTCCGTGCAAAGTTCCGAGACACGGGAGGAGAGGAAGCTGCTCCGGCTTGGAAGCCTCGCACACACCCCAGGCGGTGGTGGTGGGGGTGTCCCTGCTGCTGCTTCCCAGCACCCAGGATGCCAGGCAGCCGGCGCACAATTATCAGCTGCAACAATGAGCGGCCTGCCGCCCTCCAAACAAGCCCAGACAAAGCGCGGAGACCTTGTAACTGAAAAGGCACTGAATGGAGAGAGGAGGTGTGAAAGCGAGGTCAGAGCGGGCTGCGGGGACGCTTCTCACCGCAGGGAAGGCATCAGGGCGCACAATGCCACCCTGCGCCCAGGGACCCGCATGTTCTCCCCACGGTGCCAGTTCCGCCGTCGGGCCTTTGTCCCCTGCTCTGCAATCAGTCTAGGTGCAGAGCAAAAGAAAGCGTGAGCTGCAGCGCAAGACCAGATCCAAGGGTCTGCCGAGGAAGGACGGAATCAAAGAAGAAAAACCCCTCTCATCTGCTTATTATGTATTAAAAGAGGAAAGTCAAGGCTTCTGCGTGGGCTGGTTTGCGATGGCTCCATCAGCAGGACAGAAACGTGGACGCTCTAGCGATACACAATAAACACCGGCAGTTGCTCACCCACTGCGTATGCTGCGCCCACGCCCATGGCAGACATCACTAATCAACTTCCCGTGACACCCTGACCACCTCACCATCCTCCAGTCCAGGATTCCGGGCAGCCATGCCTGCTGGGCCTGCGTGGGCTTGCAGGGTGGAGGCTATCTGCCTGTCTGGCTCTGCCCCTGCCCCTGCCTCTTCACCGATTCATTCAACAGAGTCCCGGAGACGTCAGGCGGTCACCCACGATCGCAGAGTGGGTACAAGGCAGACGTGGGTCAGGATGCAGGTCTCCTAACTCCTCGTTTGGAAAGATCACAGTGCCCAGCTGACAGCGACCTTCTCATGACGGAGGGCGGAGGGGCTGAGCCTCTCATCTGAGCCAGCGGTGTTTCACCATGGCTGCTTTCACAGCCTTGGCCCGCGCCCTGGTGGGTACAGTTGGAGACGGAGAGCAGGTCAACGGCGGGGGAGCAAAGGGTCTGGAAAGAGGGAGCAGCACCCACTGCCTGGCCCCACAAAGTCCCTTGGGGGTCTGCAATGGCGGGGGGGGGGGGAGGTACAGCTGGGAAAACAAGGCCTCGTGCCCAGGTGTTCAGAGGGACGTGGATGAGCCAGGGTCCAAGGAAGCCAGCGGCACCTGTTGTCTCAGCTCTCCGAGAAGGGGGAGACTAACTCGACAGGTGTTTCCTCACAGCTCAGTGCCGCCCACGTTCTCCACAGCAGCGGTGCATGCACAAACCTACTAAATAAAGTTAGATCCCAGGAGCTGAAATACACTTAACTGGACCAGCGCTTCATTTCCCAGTTAGCCTGGACTCCCAACTGGCCTAGATTCCAGTCTTAGAGTGTATCCATTCGTCCCAAAGGGCACAGAAGTGAGGCGAATGCCCCTAGTCCCTCCCCTGAGCTAGTAACCGTGAGGCTGCTGAGTGGTCATTCTCTTCTGACCAAAGAACCAGACCCCCAAAAGTCCAGAGCTCTCGGACCGCACACACGGTTGCTGACACACTTGGGGCGCCAGTGTCTGGGAGGGCCTGAGTCTGACATCTCATACCATCAGAAGTCCCTTTCACAGCCACCTCAACAGTCAGCTGTCTTAGCCTCTGCTTGCTTACCTCTGGCAACGGGCAGCTCACTACTGCGGGGCATGGAAGACTAGAAGATCTAATCATTGATGAACTGGGCCTTTGTTTCAAAACGTTCCATTCTGCATTTCCACATGCAGTTGTAAGAAACAGCCAACCAGACAAAGGGCGGATACAGTCAATGAGCCACTGGAAACTGAGTCTCCATACCCTGCCACTGCCCGGCTCACTGGGTGGGCGCAGGCTTGGTCTAGACGACACGGCCGAGCTCGCTCCACTGCAGGGGCCACCTGACGTCCCCGTCAGCAAGGTGCGGGTGACCCCGTGCCTCTGTGACCTCCTGGGATCTCGTGTTGCTCTGAGCATCTACCTGAGCCTCTCTGGCAGGTGTATCTGTCTGGTGAGTTCATACTTTTCCCTCCTAACCTGGGGGTCCCGCATTAAAAGCAGGATTCAAGGTGTGATCAGGGCGTGGAGGGGGCAGAGGGAGCTGGGGATCTGAACCCGTGGATCTGCTGAGCTGCACTGCACAACTGGCTGGTGTGCACCCTGGAGTCTATTAAGAACCCCGGGTCTTGAGGGGAGAGCAGCAGGGCCGGGCAGATGGGTGACAGGGCCATGGTGGTGGGAGAACCACGGGGATTACTGCTGCGGGGAGAAGTCAGCTACGTCTGAAACTCAGCAGAGATGTAAAGGATTAACACCATCAAAGCGAAACGTTGCAGCCCATTAGTATAAGAGCTGGGGAGAGAGTGACCTTCCACGAGTCCCAGGAGGGAGATTGGGGCGTTTCTGTCCCGTCCTCAGGCACAGCATGGAACGTAAAGCCAGCCCCGACACTTGTTTGGTCATCGAAGGAAAAGCAGCCTGGGCCTTATAATGAATCTTAGTAACAAGTGTGTCTGGCGCGGGCCCCAGGCCCGGCCTCGGGGACAACGTCTCCATGGGCCAGCACCTTCCTCGGCGCTTTGCGCTCCAGACCTTCCCAGAAGGCAGCGCTCCTGAGGGCGGAGCAGGCTCTGAAACAGGCAGGGGCTGTGCACACAGGGAGCCGGGAGCTCTGGACGGGCGGACTCAGACATGCAGACCGCTGAGGACGGGCCTGACCCCCACGTGGGGGCCCGGTGGGGGTACACGCGGGGCTGGAAAGGCAGGCATCTGTCCTCTGTCCCTGGGGCGTGCAGCGGGAACAGAGAATGGAGACGGAGATGGGGTGGGCGACTCCCGCCACACAACGTGCTAGAGGGAGGTTAGTGGCCGCAGCTGCCTGACCCGTGAGCCCCCTGCCCCAGGCTTTTGGGGGGAGAAATGGGCTGGACTTCCAGCCCAGCAGCACTGCAGGCTTGGGGGGCCCTGTGCCAGGGAGCTGTACAGCTGTCCCAAGGGACTGGCCATGGCACCTCCTTCACACAGCAGCGGCTATCACGCGGAGCAGCAACAGGCGTTCTGGAGGCCCACAGCCCGGGTGTTCCCGCAGGACCCAAACACACACATGCACGACGGACCAACAAGAAGCTGTGGCACTGCCACCGGGGCAAGGGTGTACTGTGGGCAAGGAGGGGTGGGCACTTCCTGGACTGGCCTCTCCAAACCGCCCACAGCGGACCTGAGTATAGGGCTGCTCCTGATTCCCACCCGCCTCCTGGTCCTTGTGGCGGCCATCGGCAGGACTCTGCAAATTCATCCCCCTGCTGAAAGGGCGCCCCACTTCCACCAGACACCTGGCGCTGGCCAGTCACCCCTGGCCTCGTCGCGGGTCTCCCCACACCCGCTGTGGCCCGCTTCTTACAAATCATTTATAAACCCAAGTCAGCCACCAGTCCCTCTGCTCGGAACCTTCGGAACCCAACGACTCAACCGCAGAGGACAGATGAGCCTAGGCTCGCTCAGGGAAGAACAAAGACACCGCCAGCCGTTCCCAAGCCGCGGCAATTAAGACACTGCGTATCGGCACGAGCGGAGACAAATAGACCCGCGGAGCAGACCGGCGAGCCCAGGAACTGGCGCCCACGTGCACAGTCACCTGATTTATGACAAAATCGATACGCAGAGCAGAGAGGAAAGAACGGGCTTCACGATAAATGATGCCCGACCGACTGAATATCCATGTGGGGAAAAATGTCCCTAGACCTCTACCTCACACCGTAGACAAAAATCAATTCCAGGCGGACTGCACGCCTAAACGCGGAAGGTCAAAACCCTCAGTGAAAAGGCAGGGGACCATCTTCATGCGCACGGAGGCAGAGATTCCTTAAGGAAGATACGGAAAGGCCTGATCAGGAAGGAAAAACGGACAGTGTTAAAACCGAGAGCCTTTGCTCCTCACAGAGTGGGAGCGGGGGTTCACCAAACGCTCATCCAGCAGAGGATCTGGACCGAGAGTATGTAAAGTTATTAAAGTCTTAAGACAAAACCCAGACAAGCCAATTTTGAGAGATGGGCAAAAGACTTGACGAAGCCTGAAAAAGATATCCAAATGCTGATAAACGCACGAAACAATGTTTGATTCCCTGAGCCACCAGGGAAGCACAAATTCAAACTACAAAGTGATGGTGCCATTCCATGTACCTGCCGCGATGGCTAAAATCAGGAAGACAGACAATGCCAAGTGTTGACAAGGACAGACATTAACTGGAACCCTCAAACCGACAGTGGAAGTGCAAGCTGATACGGTGACGACCAAGTTCACTTGGCAAGATTTACTAAGACACACCTGCACCCTGGGGCCCAGCAATTCTACCTCTATACGTACACCCCAAAGAGCGCACACGGTCCCCAAGACACCCAGGAGCAAACCACTCAAACGCATCAAGGCAAATCAGGTGAGTCCACGCCACACAAGAGAATGCTACACAGCAACAAACTACATGTCGCGACATGGGTGAGCTATAGAGCAGCAGCCCGATGCCAAAACACGTTGATGGTACGGTCCCTCTTGACATAAAGGACGCACACAGGCAGCCCTAATCTCTGGAAGGAGCATGGTGGGTGCTGCGTGCATTGCGGCAGAGGCTGGAAGTGGGCAATGGGCAGGGTTGGGGTCTTTCCTTGCGCTGGGTGCTGGTCACACAGGTGCACCTTTCTGATGCTCCCGATCATTTCTGATGTATAAGCTTTTCTATGAGATCCCTGTCAGCACAGCCTGAAATAGCACCCACAGCTGTTATCGTGCCTCGGTGATGAGGACATGACCTGTCCCCCCACACCCCCAGCCTCCATCTCGGCATTGTCCCTCTGTCCAAGCGCATCCTACCTGCTGCCTGCTGGCTACTCCCACAACTGGATGCAGCCCACTCTCCCACACCGTCAGGTCCTCCAAGTGAGTGTTCCTTCCTCCAGGAAGCCTTCCCTGACCACCCCATCTAAGGCAGCCTGAACTGGGTGAAGAGTGACCCCCGAATTCACGCCTGCCCAAACCCACGCACGTGCTTGTATCTGGCCTTTGCAGACGTGAGCGAGGTGAGATGAGCTCATGCTGGCTGAGGGTGGACCCAGGTCCATGAGAGGTGGTGTAATACCTAAGGAGAGGACGACTGTGACAACTGTGACAGAAGTGGCCAAGCAGATCCAAGCCCAGGACCACCAGCCACCAGCAGAGGCAGGGAGGACTCCTGCCCCAGACCCCCAAGGAGGTACCCTGCTCACAACCTAACCTCGGACTTGTGGCCTCCATGGGTTTCTGTCCATTTGGCACCCAGGCGGGTGGGAAGCTGCTGTGCCTGCCTCTCTCTCTCTGTCACGGACCTAAAACTGCTCCAAAATAGACTTAAAACCCAGCAGAAAGCAGAGCAGGAACAGCAGGGACACCTCCGGGGGGAAGGGGTCACCTCGCAGCCACACACACAGCTGCCCCTCAGCCGGGGCCTCTGGCACCAGGAGGCTAAGCTGCCCCTAACGTGTGTGTATGAGAAGGGAAGGGACATGACCGTTCAGCCACGAACACGGAGAACCCTGCCAGAGCCCAGGGGCCAGCCTCCCCGCGGGGGCCTCTTCCCCTCACAGGCCCCTGATGACCTGGGGCCAGGCCTGGGCTACCTTCCCAGTGCGGCCCACAGGCCACAGCGGATCGCTTAACATCATTACCACTCAAAGACCCAGACAGGAGTGGACAAGCGTGGCGGAGGCGGCTGGGACACCCACCCAGGGACCCGCTGCCTGGCCTCGGGACCCCGTACAGCCCTTCCAGGGCCCAACTGAGGGTTTTCTCTCGCCTTCTCGAGCCCCTTCTGGAAGGGTCTGAGCTGGTTCACACGTGCGGGCTTCCTGAGGCTGTGTGCTGCAGTTTCTCCCCCGAGAGGTGGGTGAGCGGGGCAGGGCCGCCGTCTGGGCCCCTCTGAGAAGAGCAGGCTGCAGGCCCCGCAGCTCGCAGCTTCTGGAGAGGTGTGGCCGACGAGCAGGGTCAGCCAGGCAGCAACCCCACGCCTGGGCGACGGGGCCTGGGGAGCACGCGAAAGGCGAGGTGTCCTCAGCCCTCCCTCCACGTCACGGTCACAGTCACGGCCAGAGGCTGGGGCACGGACGCTGTCCACAGAGCAGGCCCAACAGGTGCGTGGCGACAGGAGACGCAGGCTGGGTGGTTAAGGCCTCCGCACACCTGTTGGCGGCCCACCCATTCACACCCCGAGCAGGTGGCTCACGCCTCTGAGGAAAGACATCACACGAAAAGCTCGGATGGAGGGAGAAAAGCTCTCCCTGGGAAGCCTGCAGCCACCGGCCCAGCCTGCCCGAGGTGACACTGCTGCCAGCAGCCCCGCCGGACACCCTGACCCGAGGGCAGGTCCGGGGCTTGGGGTGGGGCGCCCCAGTGGCGGAGTCCGAGGGTCCGTCTAGGAGCAGCCCCTTTCCCAGTGGGCCTGCTTCCTCACCTAGAAAGAGGGCGCGGCAGCAGCGCTACTGGGACGGCAGGGGTGCTGAGGCCACGAGCACCTGGGGTGTGGCTGAGCCAGCGCTCCAGGCCCCCAGTGCCCAAGACACGGGCCATCTTGGCTCACCCCTGGAAACACAGGCAGCAAGAGCTTCGGCCTTGCATGCGGGCACGTGTGTCCAGGGGGAGGGGAGGCGCGGAGTGCAGAAGCTTCAGGGGGCAGAACAGAGCGAGGCCCGCTGCGGTGTCCGCAGGCTGGTCTCTGAACCCGTCTCTGCCCCGGGGACTTCCCAGGCCTGGTTTGCTGCTGGCGCCACGGCAAGAGCGAAAGAAACACGAGCACGACGTGCGCAGCCCCCCAGGACAGACCTGGCCCGCAGGGAGCGGGTCTCACCTCTCCGCTTCTGCAATCAATAGCAGCGGGAGACGGCGGGCGCCTGCGGCTGAGCCCAGAGCCGCCTCCTCCGTGCTGGGGCTGAGGGTGAGGAGCGCCCGTGCCCCCCACGAGTGCGGTCACAAGGAGGGGAGCTGGCAACCCGCCCGGTGGTCAGAAGACCGCGGGCAGGAGCCTGGGCTCTGGCGCTGTTTCCTTGCTGGGAAACGGAGACACAAGCCCTCAGCAGGCTGTCGGACGATGCGATCGCGCCCGCCGGCGGCCCCTGGCATCCAGGCCGGGCTTGGAAGACGTACTTACTGACAACGAACACACGCGCGTTACCCTGTCACCACAGGTCACTGCGTGCCAGCCTATCAGGACCACCACTTTGTGCTGGGGGAAACTGAGGCCCAGAAAGGGAGGAGCAGAGAGGGAACCCCTATTTCCTATTCCACTGTTGAGCCTGATCTCTGAGTTTCCTACAGGAGCCTCAAGTGATCCCAAAGGATGACCCCCTGCCCCCACCCCCGCCAAAGGTGCCTCTGAGCTCATGGCTGAGGCTGGTTTCGAGTCAGAACGGGGTACAGCGGGCGAGGCCTGCTGGGGAAGCTGCTGATCACAGGCGGGTCCTGGGCTGGGAAGGGGCTGTGCTCCGCCCACACGCTCCACAGCTCGCACACAGGGCATCACTGGCACCTTCTTCCCGGTCCTCCACAAACCGTGAACCCCTGGAGAGTGAACCCCGCGTCTCCCTTGACAACGGCAGGCCCAGCGCCTAGCACGGTGCCTGGTATGAGGGACACATGCGTGGGGTAGGGATGCTACTGAACTGCCCTGGGGAGAACAGCTCCCTCTGCACCCGGAGAAAGGACAGCGGACCCCAGGGAGGCGGCGGGTCCTGGGCGATGCGTGTCACCCCTCAGCCCTCCCTCCGGTGCAAAGGAGATAGCGGGACCCTCCTCTGCCGGCCTCAGAGGCCAAGCTGCCACAGGGCAAGGCAGGCCGCAGGAGCCTGTGTCTGCCAGGGCGCTGAGCCGGGAGCCGAGATGCCCCCCACAACTCAAGGACCTGGCTCCAAAAGCCGCCTGCCGAGCAAGAGGGCTCAGCCGTGTCCCAAGTCCTGGGTCCTTCCTGGTTCTGACCTCTGCTGCCACAGGCTTTGTCTGAAACAGGCTCCGTTTCCTGGACAGGCTTCCTCTCCTGGAGAAGGCGCACAGCGCCCCCTGCTGTTGGCGGCTGGGCACCGCCTCCAACCCTGGCCCGGGCACACAACAAAGCGGCCTGGAGGGGCTGTCGTCTCTGGGCTCCGGCCACCCCCAAGGACACGCGGGCAGGGAGAAGAGCCTCAGTGCAGAGCCGTCTGCTGGACCCCGAGCCCCCGTCTTCTCAAAAGACATACGAAACTCGAGCCTGAACAAAGTGCTTTCCCCATCCGCAGCGGCCTTTTGTTTCCGCGGGTGAGCGTCCTCCTCAAGGCCCCGTGGAACCAAGCAGAACTGGCGTCTGGACCGGACAGCTGCCCGGCCAACACATGCTTCTCGGGGCCAACCAGCTGCCATCCGGCCGCTCTTAGGCGGGGCTCGAACGGCGGAAGCGCCTCCGCCACTGTCCTGGGCCACGAGGCCCCCACTTATCTCTAGGCGCAGGTGGATGGAGTCACCCCAGAACGCACCCCGCCCCAGGCTGGGGCTGCCATGCGGGACCCGGGAATCACAGCCAAGACCCTGGTACCCAGAAACCAGCCGGGACGCCGCCTCCCCTCAGCGCCGGCCCCCACGCCTGGGGTCAGAGGAGCCCGCGACTTCAGCAGTTCGGAAGCAGATCCCCTAAAGGGAACCCCGTTCTTCAACAGACTCGGCGAGAGCACAGGGTCATCGCACACAGGTCTCCTTCTAGTCCTAGAAGGAGTCACGCGGTGTGTCCACTGCTGGCCGCGGGAGACGCTCACCAACCAGGACTCGGTCCTCCTGACCTTCAAGTCAGACGGCGGTGGACGTGGCTGCGTGACCAAGGCCTGGCACACGGGATCCTGACCCCACCCACCACCACAGGCTGAAGGGCCGCGGCGCCGGACTACAGAAGCTTCTGCCTCAGCCCCCAGGCCTGCGCCTGCATGGGGAGTGCCGGGCTCCCAACACCTCCCCTCACATGCTCGGACAGCGCTTCACCGCCTGGGATATGCCCAGTGCACACGGCCGTCGGGGGCAGCAAACTGGGGCCCCAGGGTGCCCTGGGGGCCCGGACTTTGTCCTGGACGCTGTTTACCATTAGAAACTGAGTTAGTTGCCAAGCTCCTCCCCAGGGAGAGCAAGACCACCAGGTGCTCTTCAGGACACGGGAAAGACTGGCCCCAGGGACGTCTGCCCCAGGCCGGGCACCACAGCCAGGCTTCCGGCTCGGCACGCCTGCCCGACCTACCGGCAGGTCCGGTCCTGCCTGGCCCCGGAGAGACGGCGCGTGTCCACAGCAGCTGCTGGCCCTGCAGCGCCGAGCGGGGGACGCCCTCCAAGGGGCTCCCCGGAGACGACGAGCTCCCCAACCCTGGCTGGACACAGGGTCCCCGGGGCCCTCTGGCTAAATGCTAAAGCCTGGGCCCAGGCGAGCGGCAGACTCCAGCTCGCGGGGGCCAGACCTGGGCAGACGCGATGATGAACGTCTCCAGGGGACTTGAAGGTGGCGGCCCGGGAAGACCCGGGAGGGGCTGACTGTGTGGACCTAACTTCAGCCACGCAGGCGCTGCTCAGATGCTGGTCGGGCGCTCGCGCCTCACCTGTGAGGGGGCGGCCTGGCTAGCTGGCTTGTCTCTGCGCAGGGCCCCGGGAGCCGGGTTTCCGGCTAAGGGGGTACAGCCGCAGCAGCCCCGTCTTACCTGAAGAGCTCGCGGACCTCCCTGCTGTTGGCCTGGAAGGGGATGTTCCGCACCAGGATCTTGGAGGTGGTCTGCTTCTTGGCGACCTGCCTCTTGCGTGCGGTGGTTGTCGGGGCCGGCCTGCAGCATCCGGGACAGGCTCAGGTTAGCAGCGGCCCAGCTGACTCCTCACCCCTACTTGTTCCCTTCCCCCCCACCCCCAGCAACACTCTTGTTCTGTGTCAAACATCTGGGGGTCCAAAGGCCTCGTCCAGGGCCCTCACTGCAGAGATGGGCCTGGGGAAGGGCTCCAGGTCACCCCTGGTCCTGCTCACAGCCGACACAGGCCCACCTCCTCTCAGCCCCAGGGGTTACCTCTGCTCCCTGGGGGCCGGGCAGGCTCATAGGTAAGGCTTAACAAACTGGGCGTGAGAGCCACGCTGGCCCCTGAGGACTGGAGGGATGACAGGCAAGTGACTTGGACGCTCTGAGCCTGTTTCCTCAGTTGTGGAACAGGTCCCCAAAGCACCCCTCACTGGCTCGCTGGAGGCTTTGAGAGAGGAAGCGCCAAGCTCCAGCGCCTGCCACGAGGCCTGTGCTGAGTCAACGTGGCTGCTGGGACAAAGGCTCTCACTGACCCGCTTCCTTCTAGGCTGTTCCACGTCACCTCCTCCTTCCCTCACGGTCACCCCTGAAACAGCAACCCACCTTCATTTCCCCCCTGGGCACCCCCAGGCTCTGAGAACACGTTCATACTCAACACGGCAGGTCCTGGCCGCACTCGGCTACTTCCATTTAAATGAAAAGGAGACAAAACCCCACATCTAGGTCTTCAGTTGCTGGGGTCACCAGCCTTCAAGATGGTGCCTGGTGACCCTGCCACGACCCCAGACTCAGACCCTTGGGGAGCCCCTTCCCGCACTGGATCAGGGCGGGCTATGACCAACAGAAGGCTGTGACGACGTGCCTCTGAGACCAGCTTACGAGGACGCTGTGGCTGCCTCTTTACCCTCAGGGTCACTGGCTCTGGGGGTGGCCTGCTTTGAGGACCCTCCAGTCGCCTGCAGTCCCAGGGAAAGGCCCAGACTGTGTGGTGAGGAGCTGAGACCCACCAGGCAAGTGAGGCGGGGTGGGGGGGGGAGCCTTGGGGTGAGATGGCGATCTGGCTGCCATTCTGACTGAGGCTCTGTGAGGGAGCCAGACGCCCTGGGGCAGCTGACCCCACACTGCGAGCCCCCAGAAACGGATAATAAAACCTGCTTCCTGTCGGGGGACGCTCTGTGACACTGTGATAAAGCACATGGGGACCCTTCAAAGGCTCCAATGCCATGTGTAGCGAGTGGCCGCTGTGCCAGACGGTGCAGCCAGAGAACATTCCAGCACATCTCTATGCTGCAGAGGGCCGTGGAAGAGCCCTGTCCTCGAGTGGGACCCCCACGCCCAGCACCCTCTCCAACCCTGCGTTGAATGAAAGCGTCACAGAAACAGCAGCGAGGCCCTGAGAGTCGGCGAGGGGGTGAGAACCTGGCCTCACCCCCGGGACAGCACTAGGAAGGCCGGGACGGTGGCCACCGGGGCCACGGCCTCACGTGCTCAAGGCCTCCACGTCGCCTCCACGCATCACGTTTACTGCACAGGTGAGGTCGGTGCCCGAGGTCACACAGCTCCTGGACAAACCCAAAGCTGCCTGTACCCCCCCCCCACACTGCAGCTCAGGAACACTCCAGGCCTCTGAGGACCCCCTCCTCGGCGTGCACAGCCCAGGATGGGCGAACAGCTCCCGGGTGGCCCAGTCAGACCCACAGGTCTGACGGCAAAGCCAGGGCAGGGGATGCCCGACTTGCTGTCAGCTCCCAGCTGAACAGCAAAGAGCTCCGGGGCCTTCAGGGGCGGCCACCGCGCGGGGCAGGCCGGTGCCAACGGGAACCGCAGCGGCTTCCGTCAAACACATCACTCGCTGGGCCCGGCCGGGGCACCTCGGGGAGGAGGGCATTTCGACGCGGGCGCGGATGAGCTTGGAGAAGCAAGACTAAAGCTCTTGCTACACAGCAGCCTGGGGCCCGGGCAGCCCGGCCTGGGCCCGAGTCTAACCCACTGCCTCGCCTGCGGCTTAGTCCGAGGCTATCTCGGTGCTGCTGCCGCCGGCTCCCACCAAGCGGGCCCCTGCAGCGCAGCCGTACAGACTCAGCTGCGGCAGCGGCTCACGGATCTTCCCGGCCTGTGCGTCCTCCAAGAGGCGGCGGTGCTGGCTGGGCCCCGCGCGCCGCTCTGGATCATCGATGTGCGCTGAGCACTGCTGCCTCAAAGCACCGGGCCAGGCCCAGGTCAGCCGGATGCGGCCCCACGGGCAGCAGGAAGTGTCCCAAGTGGGGGTGGGGCCAGGGAGGGAGGACGCGAAGGGGCTGGGAGACCCCGCTGGCCCGCCAGGACGTGGCAGAGAGGACTGACCGCAGCCAGGGGGACTCACTTGGTGGCGCGTTCCGAGATCCGTACTTCCAGCTGGTGGCCGTCCACGACGTGACCCTAGGAGAGAAGAATACCCCGCTGGACTCTGCCCTCTAGAAATTCCGCCCCCCCCCCACCCCGTGGGCGGGCACTTCCGAGGGGGGCTGGCCACTCCCAGGCAGGGGGGCTTGCGGGCAGCACTCCCCAGAAATAGCTCAGGCCGAGCCCCAGCAGCAGCCGGCGGCCAGAGGTCAAAGGTCCCCTCGTGCCATGAGAGGCCCGAACCCGGACGCCATCGGCGGGGGCACAGGACTTCCCATCGATGACCAGCCCCTGCTGCCTGCCGCACGTGCACTGGCCTCTTGAGAAACAGTCCAGGTCACAGCGGAGCTGCGCCTAAAGCCAGGCTCTAGCCTGGTCCCTCAAGGCAAAACCGGCGTGTTAGCAAAACTGCCCGGAAATCCCTTAAGTCCCCCATAAAATACGGCACGTGCAGCCTTGTCTCGGCACGTCCTGGGCACAGGCACGTGCGCACGGCCGGGAGGCACGGGTGTGATCCGGCCCTTGTGCAAAGGGGCACCTCGCAGATCCCGACTGTGGGGGGGTGGGAGGGAGACGGCCCGCTCTGCGGGCGGGATGGAAGGCCGTGACCCAAGAAAAAGGCCAGGTGAGATTTCCGGGGCCCCTGAACCCCGCAAAGCGGAGCAGTGCTAGCGTGGCTGGGGCGGAGGGGGCTAAGCTGCCCACAAGGCAGGGCAGGTCCCTGGACCGTGTTGTGGAATGTCCATATCACTCGTGCACCAGCCCTCCCGTCCCCGGGGGCCTCTGGCTTCTCTGGCGCGGGGAGTGGGGCAGACAGAGCCCGGCAGCGCGAGGGCAGGAGGCCAGAGCCGACTCCTCCCTGACTCCAGACCTGGCTAAGTGCTTGTGGAGAACGCAGGATCGGAGGGTGCCACCTTCTGCTTCTCAGCCCTCAGGGCCTTGCCACCAGCAAGCTGTGCTGGGACAGTCACTCGCCTGGAAGGTCCCGAGGGGAGGCGGTCCTGGCCGGGCACCCCAGAGACCTGGCCTTTCCCGTCTGGCCTCGTGCGGGGGCCCCCTGCCACCCAACCCACTCCGGGAGGCACAGGCACCACGCTGGTAGCTCCATGTCAGTGGCCCCATGAAGGCCCTCCGTGGACCCGGCTTCAGAAGCTTGTTCTACAGGCACCCTGAGTCCCCGCCTGGTGACTGTCACCCCCCTGTCAAACAGGGGTCGGCGAGGAGAATGGGGAGCAACTGTGTGTGCAGAGGCCTCAGAGAGAGCCCAGTTCCTCATTCCCGGTGCCTCAAGTGCCTGGGGCGGTGGGCAACGGGGCCGAGGACACCCTGTCGAGCGGAGCCAGGATCACTTTGGGTGGCACCGGCCCCAGCTCCCTTCCTGCCAGGGAGGGTCCCCTCAGCCCTGGCACTGGCCAGCGGGCATCCCTCTATGCTCTGCGGAGGTGAAGGAAGCCGGTCCCTCTTCTCCTGCCTGCACCACCTCAACCTGGCTGGGACGTCCTCTTGCACGGATGACCCCACCTTCTCTCATCGACCCTTCCCTGATTCGTTCTCCACACGGCAGCTTGAGAGACTGCGTTGAAGCAAAAGTCAGAGCCTCCCACTGTGTGCTCCAAGATGACATCTCATGGCCTGTACGGTCAATCCCAGTCCTTCACGACGTACAAAATCCAGGTCTCGACTCCTCCCCATCTCCCACGCTGCCCCCGCCTCCTTTTCTCCTTTAACATCTGATGCTCACGCCTTGTCCCTGCCACAGGCCCTTGGCACACGCTGCTCCCCGCTCCTGGACTGTCTGCAGCTGGCTGCTTCCTGTTACTCAGGTGTCTGCTCAACGGGCAACTCCTCAGAGACAAGACCCACCCACCGGGGCGCCTGCTTCAGTCCTCCCAGGAACTTCTCCCGACCCGGTCTTGCGGGTTCATTCCCAGGCCATCACTGCCAGTCTCCTCCGGCACAAACCAGACCCCCGAGAAGGGACTGTGGTTGGAGCGAATGCCTTACGATGACAGTGGGGTGGGCAGGGGTGCATCTCTACTTTTCTTGGCCCGTGATCCCCCGCAGAACTGAAGAAAGTGACAGGCCCCGGAAGAAGATGGACAAAACCACCGTCGTGCTCAAGTTCAGAAGGGTGCTGGGCCCCCAACACCTGCCAAGGGCCTTCTGGACCTTGGGGATGACCCCCCACGTTACCTGGAGCTGCTTGAGTGCTTTCTGGGCCTGCTCTGGCTTTCTGTACTCCACAAATCCAAAACCCATGGAGAGCAGAGCTCCTGCAAGAGAGGGGGTCGTCACGGGTGTGGTGGGTGGGAGGCCGAGCATGGATGGCGCGCCAGGTCCTGACGGTCAACCATGTCTGCTGCCATCTCTTCTCTCCTCGCCCCTCCTCACTCCCAAAGAGCGTCCATCCCCTGGCTGTCCGTTCGTTACCAGTCATCTTGACGAATCAGCCGAGGAGGTTACACAGCTGCCACCTGAGGCCCGGCGGACTATTAATTAACAGATGATTGACATGATAATTAACTTCGTAATAGAATTCCGCCTCCAGGAGGGAGAAGGCGCGCACAGGGATGACCATCAGATGACAAGCTGAGAACTGCCACCCAGGCCACCCCCCCATTCGACCCCACAAGCAAGCCCCGGTGCGTGGGGGGGGGGGCTCCCCACAGCTATTTCTGACCCCCTGGGTACCTCTAGAGACCAGGCTGGGGTAGGGAGGGTGGCCAGACGATCCCAACTTGGCTCCCTGTCCCAGGTGACACAGTAGTGAGAGGAATGCCCTGTGAGCTAGGTGCTGAGACGCCCGCGGAGACCAGCTACAGAGACAGATGAGCAGACGTGCACCTGTGTTGGCATGGGCGGGCGATGCCATGGGCTTAAGAGTTCTAACTGCATTGTGCCCTGCTGGCATAAGAGGTGACGCAGATCTGCCCCCAGCTCCGACCTGGGTTCATCAACCTCATTATAATTCTGTCCCATCTAAACTCAGTGGAGACCTGTCACCGGGGGGCCTGGGGAGTCCTGCCTGAGAGGCCAGCGCCCGGCCACGTGCACCTGCGCTGCTACGTCCAGCCCCCGCCTTGTGTTTTGAAGTATGGCCTGTGGCGTAAGGGATTCTACATGCTGCCCCAAGCGAGGCTCTGGGGACCAGACCAGGGCTGGTGGGCAGTGGCGGCTGGTGGACAGCGCCACCCCATGGCAGACATCTCAGCTCTCCTTGGGAGACTCAAGATGGAGGGTGGCGGGTGGGCGGTGTCCGTGCGTGCTGGCGTGGTGGGAAAGGCAGCCGGACAGTCAAGTTCAGTCCAGGCCAGTCCTGAGG
This sequence comes from Uropsilus gracilis, assembly GCA_004024945.1. NCBI lineage: Eukaryota > Metazoa > Chordata > Mammalia > Eulipotyphla > Talpidae > Uropsilus > Uropsilus gracilis. Next base: position 16,194 of record PVHY01021676.1, read on the forward strand.
CTGCTCCCTCACAGGCCCCGCGCCCTGGTTGTCAGGTCTGCCAATGGGCAGCCCTGAGCTGGGCTGGTCAGCAACCACAGTCGCGTGTGGACGCCCACCCCCTCCCCACTTCCGGCGCCTGTGCCCGAGCCTGATGCTCTGCTGCACGGGCAGCCCTTGGGAGGGGCTGTGGCTGCACCCCTCTCTCCCTCGGCCCCTTCGGGTTAGCAGGAGGGGCTGGGGTAAGCCCTGGGGCTTGCAGCCCTCGGTGCTCATTCCTGACAAAGTCCTCCCACGAGCCTGCAGCGTCGGGCGGCTCCGTCACTGAGGCAGACACTGTCTCATCTCCCTCCCCCCAAAACGCAACGGATGAGCCCCCAAGAACAGGGCTCTTGAAGGGAGGCTCTTGAGGAAGAGAGGACAGGTCTTAAGAGCTGCTCGCAACACCGGGGGCTCAGGTGACTGTTTCTAAAGCTGCTGAGGAGAGTGTGTGGAAGGTAGGCCCCGGGGCAGCAGCTGGCAGAGAGGGCAGAGCCCGGGGCTGGGCTGGGCTTGCGGCTTCTGTGCTGTGAGATGGTAAGCCCGCCGATGAGGCCACCTGGGCCACGGAGCTTGTCGTGGCAGCCCAGCAACATGAGGCACTCCCAGAGCAGGCATCGTCCTAATGTCTGCTGTGGCTCCCCAAGGCCCTTCCCCACGGGCCCCTGACCATGCTCCTGGTTGCCCCCAGTGTGCTGTGCCCACCAGCTTGCGTGCCTCTGAGGACATAGGGCGGACAGTATAGCGTGCCCACAGAGAAGGAGGGTGGGGGCTGCGTGGCTGTGGGGAAGCACATTGGCCTGTCTGTCCTCTGCGGGGAGAGACCAGGTAGAGGGACTCCTGACACCCTGAAGGTGAAATGAAGGTGGAGTGTGCGCAGTCCAGGCACCCAGGGACCAGAGAGCATGGAGCTAATGTTTCTGTGGGTTGTTCTAGATGTTGTCATCCGGGCTAATTTTGCTTGGCGGGGAAGAGATGGACCCCAAGATCAGTCATTTCCTGCTACTCCCAAGGAAGTTTCCAGAGCACTGCGGTGCTAGAGGAGGGAGCGCTGGTAGCCCTGGAAGCCCAGCACGCAGCCTCTGACAAGAGGAAGTGGAGCCCTAGGCGCATGCAGCTATTTCACCTGAGAATCCAGCCACCAGTGACACAGATGGAAGAATTCTGGAACGTTCTAGAACATTCTAGATGCACCAAGCGTGACTCAAGGAGGGCCCTGAGGGTGACCACCGGGACAGCTACCTGACCGCCCAAGCACCACCCCTTGGGGAGCCAGCCCCCCTGAGACTTCCCAGGGCATACCTGCTTTGTTCTTCTTCCTGGAGACAGAGCAGCTCTTCACCTTGCCCACCTTGGAAAACACCTGGAAAAGAGGGTTGGCAGATAGCAGTTGTGTTTCCCACCATGTGCCGGGCCCACCCCTCTGGCTCACTCCATCCCGGGGCTGATCCTGCAAACAACTATTACTGTTACTCCCATTATGCAGATGATAGAACTGAACCTCCAAGGGGAAAGCGACGGTCCAGAGCCGCAGAGCTGGGAAGCGCTGGAACCAAGATTTGGACCGAGGTGCCTGGGGCCCCAGACCATGAAGCAGACCCCCCCCATCTCAGGTCCCCTGGATAAGTCCAGCACGTGGCCTACTCTGAGACAGGGATGGCTCCTTGGAGTTTCCCAGGTTGGATGGAGGGGGCCTGGGGCCTGAACAGGCTGGAAGGCCCTGAGCTGGGGAAGCCGGGCCTCAGTCTGGCCTGCCCTTTGTCACTGGCCTTGCTGCCAAATTCACTGAAAAATGTGAACCATCACCTCAATCTTTCTCCCTTTACTACTACTCCGGCTCCCCTGCTGGAATCTGAAGTCTGACTAGGGCACACCCATGTCTACCTGGCATGTCTTCCCCACCACACAAAGGGCCTCGGGATGGCGCTCCCCACCCCTGAGCCCCGTACCCTTCCCCCGGCTGAGCTGAGGTGGAGCAGAGGGGAGGGGATGACCCCAATCACTGAGAACACCTTACACCGGCTGATCAGTCACATTCCAAGTGTCAAATGCATTCCTTGGCCTGCCTCATCGTAACAACCAGACGGCAAAGCAACTCCTCAAGAAGCGTCCATTAACTCTCCCATTTTACAGATGGGGAGACTGAGGCACGGAAAGGATAAAGCGCCTGCCTGCCCAGGGACACGCGGTTAAGAGGTGTGCGCCTGGGATCCACGGCCAGGCTGTCAGACCCCTGAGCCTACACTCAGATAGGGGGCGAGGACAGGAACCTAGAGCTGCGCCCCAACAAGCCTCACCAGCGTTGCCCCCACTAAAGCTGCCACACACAGGCGCTTCCAGTGGTGGCTGGCTGCTAACATGAGCTGGGATGCTAACATGAGCTGGGATCATGTTAGCAGAAGCTGTATCAGCTGGGGGGCTTCCCCCTCCCACCCCCTGAGAAGTTACTCACTCCTTTCAGGGTCTCCTCCGTTGTGCTGAAGTTGAGGTTTTTGATGAAGAGGGTGCATCCTGGCAGGCTCTCTTCCTCTTCTTCTTCCTCCTCCTCCTCCTTCTTTGCTTCCATCTTTGCAGGAGCATCGCCTGCTCTGCTGTCTGCTCCCTTTTCATCTCCTGGGGTCTCCTGGTCTGGTATTGCCCCAAAATAAATCCATTAAATGACGCTTCATGTACCTAAGCTCCAGGGCTCCAGGGCTGAAAACAAGAACCTACTAGATCATGGGGTTCTGCCTCTGCAGGGGGCACAGACACCTCAGTCACGCTGGGTTGCAGGAGCTCTGGAGAGAAGGATGGGGGAGGGCTCGAAACAGACTAAACCGAGCCTTAAATCACACTAACCCACACAGACCGGACCTTCAAAAACCAGTTACTGTATGAACTGTCTTGCTCACCCATAACCTTACGCAACATGGTAATTAAAAAAAAAAATAGCATTTAGTGACTGTGTGAGCTAAAAATGCAGCTTAAGACTTCTCCAAAATGACAGGATGGGAGCAAAACCTCAAACAGCCTACATACACCCTTGAATCAAGGAATGTGACACTCAATCAAAATTCCCAATCTAGTGCTTTAGAGAACACATGTGCACCAAATATGTGCGTGTACAGTGTATACATGACATGACATTTCCTTGCATGAAACAGCTGGAAAAACGAAAGGGAAGAACAAAAACGAACAAAAAGAAAAACGTATCACGTAGTCACAAAAAGAACAGCAGGAAAGTTTGGGTGCTGCCAGTGGCCAAAATAATATGCAGCCATTAAAAAGGAGGCTTCTGAGGACTGTTGAATAAAATGGGACAATGCTCGTAAATAAGCATGTGAAGTGAAATAGGCGTAACCCCAACCCCACGCCGTACACAAAGTTTCTGAGAAACACATGCCGGAAGGGCAGCCCGGAAGGAAAGGCACAGGGCCCCCGGCCATTTGCAGGCAGGGTAGGCACGTTCTCGGGCAAACGTTGCACTGTCATTTCACCATATACCAGGCTTCCTGGTTCAGCTTATTGGGACCCCAACCTCACTCAGCGATGCCGATTGAACAGAAGGCTGTGGCTTCACCCCATCACCTCCACCCTCCTGAACTCTTCCTACACTAAGGAAGGAGCAAATGAGTCAGTGAGGAGTGGATGTGGCTGCAGGGACACGGGGGAGCTGCTCAGTGTGGGTGTGACTTTTACCCAAGGGTGGTGGAGGGGTCCCCAGGTGGGAGGTGTCCTGCCTGCTTGAGTAGGCCGGCTTCCAAGAAATAGGCTCCACTGGTTCGACATGCCCCATTCCCTCCAAGTCACATGTTCTGAGTCAGGGGAGAAATACCCTTCCACACACACGCTTCTGAAGCCACTCCCAAGAAGGTCACCCCCACCTCAGCAAGGTCATCACGCTGGCAGCATACCCTTCACCCTCATGGTTCTGAGCGGGGGGCCCTGTCTCCCCCAGATCTGAACGAGGTGCACCCTGGCTGGTGCACGTTCCTGTGGGGGGCACTGCTTCCCAGGCTAGAGCTGAGGGAGACAACCCTGTTGTCCTGCACCATCTGCATGTCTAGCTCAAACTCTACACACCTCAAGAGAGCTTCCTGAGGTTCAGATCTGCCCCCCACGCTCGGAAGTCAAGCACCAAACTGTCTTGGTCTCCCGTCCCCTTTCTGACACCAGCCTAACGCTGCACAGTCCTAATTAAGCTTCAAACGCCTTGTCCTGAAACGATCCTTTAAACCCCACGGAAACAGCTACAGTGATAACGTCTGTTTCGCATCCGCTGAACAGGCGGCTTCACCCCTAGCTCCCTCGGAGCTGAGGCTGGAACCCAGCCTCTCCCTCCAGGACAGAAAGAAGGAATCTACGCAAAGGCTCGTAACCCACCCAAGGAACTAACACAATGAGCCCGGCAAGGGACTCCATGGTGTGACCATTTAGTGCTCAAAACCCAACTTTCAAAGCCGAGCTGGAAGGAAGGAGCAGGTGTCACTCATGACGGGGGTGCGGCGCCAAGCGGCGAAGCGGGTTCTGGCCCAGAACGTCCATGGAGATCGAAACCATGACCTTGGGCTGGGACGGACACGGCCGCCCCTCTGGCAGTCCCGCACTCTGCGTTCTGGAGATGGAAGGAGGAAGGCGGGCAGGCGGGCAGCGCCCTCGCGGTGCAGGCTCTTGGAGAGACGTCGCAAGCGCACCGTCTCCTCACGGCAGCACACCCCACAAGGCTGGCTTCTGAGGGAAAGGCGGGAGGATGCCGCACCTGAACCTCAAATCCCAGGCAGCTTGAGGTCTTGGTGGGGGGGGTCCATGGAGGACTGAAACAAAGTATCTACAGAGGACACAACAATCGCTTCTCAGCCTTTGGGCTAAGGTCCGGTGTGGAGAGAACTGCAGGGAGACAACGGCTAGGAGGGTGGCTCCTGCCGAACCCCGAGGCCGGCAGCCACGCAGGAAGGTGAAACCAAGGTGCTGGGAGGCTCAGCTCTTTCCAGAAGAGCTGGAAGCCCAGCTCTGATGGGAAACCCCTGGCCTGAGCCCTTGGCGACTAACTCAATGCTACGTCGTTTCCAGGCCAGGTAGAGGTCGACCAGCAATCCAGCTCCTGGTCTGTGCTCTGTGCACCCCCGGCCTAGGCGCTAACCACGGATACTGTCCCCTCTAGCGCTACCACGGGCCTGAACAGCAAAGGGACAGCAGCTCGGAGCATGGCCAGAGCTCACTGTCCTGCCGTCCCGGCCTGAGCAGGGTGACCTGCTTCAAGGCGCCTGGTTCAAGGCAGCTGCCTAGGGAGGAGGGAGGCTGGGGCTGGTGGCAGAGCTGGGGGTGGGCTCTTTCCCAGCAAGAATGAGAGAGAGCCGGGCACCGAGACTCGTGCCTGTAAGCTTCAGCCTATGAAGCGGCCGGGGCCAGGGATCATGGTTCGAGTCCCGCCTGGGGCAACACAGCGAGATCTAGTCCCCAAAAAATAGCTGGGCGTGGTGGCGCGCGCCTGTAATCCCAGCTATCTGGGAAGCTGAGGCTGGGGATCGCTTGAGTCCGTGGTTCCCTGGGCAACGTGAGCCTGCGAGGTTCCATGGGCAAAAACAGTGAGACCTAGTCTCAAAAGTAAATAAATAAATAATAATAATAAGCCGGGCACAGTGGCTCTTGCCTGTAAGCTTCAGCCTATGAAGCGGTTGGGGCTAGGGATGGTGGTTCGAGTCCCGCCTGGGGCACGTAGTTTTTTTAGTTCCAAAAAAATTATAGCTGGGCGTGGTGGCACGTGCCTGTAGTCCCAGCTACCTGGGAAGCTGAGGCTGGGGATGGCTTGAGTCTGTGGTACCCCGGGCAACGTGAGCCTGCGGTTCCACAGGCAAAAATAGAGACCTAGTCTCAAAAAAAAAAGAGTGAGAGGACAGAGATGGCCCCCAGGATCTACCAGATGCTTCGGTGTGAGACTCAACAGGCTCCCTCCACTTCTAGAAGGTCAGTCCACCTCCCTGACCTCCCAAAGCTGGGTGGAGCATCCCGCTGGTCATGAACAGTGTGGTCAGCAGGGCTGGGCCTTCCTGCACAGCAGAAACAGCCCTTGCTGCCTAAACCTGCGTGTCCTTGGCAGCAATGCCGTGGCCAGGCCACTGACTGGCTGGACCTGCGCAGGAAGGGGACCTCACACCCGCACCTGTACAAAGAGTGGGACACGCACACAGCTCCTGTGCTCTGGACACACGGCTGTCTGAGGCTCTATCCGCAGGTCTTGTCCCCGGTTCGAGACACCTCTGCCTCTTGTCTGCATGACCGAGCAGTCCCCTCACTGCCCCCAAAACACCTGTACCTCTTTCCTCTCCCCTCATTCCAGCTGCACTGGCCTCTGTTCTCATCACCAAGCTTGCCGGAGCCATCTCTGTCCCTGGGTCTTTGCATCTGCTGTGTTCACCGCTCACTCTGTTCTCCCACCTTCTGGGACCCAGCTTCTCCTGAGGTCTCACACTCCCCTTAGAGCCCCTGTCCGCTCTGCCTCCAGGGGGCGCCACTGGGCTATGCTCTTCACTGGATGTCCCTCTTCAGAGCCCTGGCACCATTCAGAAATCAGTGTAAGGGCTCACTTCTCTGTGTCCCCCAGTTGGATGGGGGCTCCTTAGAGACAGGATCAGACTCAGCCTCCACTGTGTCCCCAGCACCAGAGGCCCAGAGTAAACCCTCCAGAGCTACGCATGTGTGGACCCAGCCGGAGCCAGCAGAAGGGGCAGATTTGATGGGGAGGAGCCAAGCTCTGTGGCTGAGAGCAAAAAGCCAAGAGCTGAACGTGGGTCATTGCCCCAAATTCCCGGAAGCATGGCCTGGCTTAGCTCACTCAGTCTCTCTGTGCCGCCTTCTAAAAAGGGGGGCCAGCACCAGAGCCCACCCAGTGACTGTTCTGAGAATCAACACAAACCTGCTGAGTAGAGCAGGGCCTGGCCCAGGGATCAGCAACGTCACTGCCACCACCCAAATGACCCAGCCAGGCCGCGAAGGGCAATCCAGAGAGTGCACCAGAAGGCCTCGGCCCACAGGCGGTAAACCGAGATGAGGGCAGCTGGGGGAGCCTGAGGTTATCCTGCCTGTCCCTGCAAGGAGCCCGCCTCCTCCGGCCTCAGGTCTGGGAAGAGCTTCTGCTCTCCAATGACCAGGCCAGGCCTGCTGTGGCCCCTTCAGAAAAGTGCAGCGATGGCCAAGAGCCTCCAAGCTGAAGGTCATTTTCAAAAATGCTTTGTGCCTGGCCCGTGTGGGGAGATGAAGGGGGAGACTAGGAGGAAAAATCAAGTCTGTGAAACCCCGACAGCTGTTTGTCAACAACACTGGGAACCAGAGAGGCAAGAAGGGAGCCCAGGAGG
>PVHY01021677.1:0-23504 GCA_004024945.1 Uropsilus gracilis
AAAAAAATAAATAAAAAAAATAGATTCCCAACTCTAATTCTTATCTTTACTAAACTTAAAAAAAGTATTTTCTTCTTTTTCCTCTTCTCCTCTTCCTCCTCCTTCTTGCTCTTCCTCCTCTTTCACTTACCTTTAGAAACAATAATATATGGGATAATCCTATATATAACTTGATCAGTATATTTTGTACTATCAATGAAACCTTGACATCAGCACTGTTTGGGTTAGTACTATCTTTAATGACAATAAACTATAAGAATGCCAAACTTGCAGCATGCATACTGCCACTTCCTGTTGTGTAACCTGTGCACAGGTTATTAAAAGAAGTATTTTGCATTGTGCTCAGAACTTGCCTTATGTCCTTTTAACCTAACATTCTTGGCAGTCCTTGCTAATTGATCTGGGGTACACAAGAGGACTTCCCTTTCCTGGATCACATCAAAAAGAATTAGTTTCATCTAATTGGTAGGAATGACTACCTCTCTTCTGCAAAGGAAAAGTCCACACTTTTATCAAGTAAGTTAATTGCCACAAGAAATTAGGTTGATTACTTTTGATACACTGTCAATAAATTTAGAACCTTAGAACTCTACTTTTAGCATCTACTATATATTTCATCATCTGTATTATGCAAAATTGGTAAACTGAAAAGGCAATCTCTGTTTAATTTATCAGAAATAAAATGTTCAACTTACTCTTTCACCTAAATCTTTGCTCTATGTCCCTAATTGTCCATTGATTGACATAAGAAAATAACACATACTTATTATTCTCTGTCAGCTTCATCTAACCCAGACACTACATTTGTATTACTTGCAGTATTACTGGGTATCCTGAGTTCTTCATCCCTTTTTCTCCACATCTGTTGCATCTGTTCACTTTTTTCTCTTCCTTTATCAAGGAATGCATCATGAACCTATTTTCCTGCTCAAGAAGCTGGCAGCTGCCCATTCTCCTCAGTCATAAAAGAGGGAGGGTTGTTAATCCTTGTCTAAAGAAAAGCTGTTCTTCGTGGTATTTACAGAGACCTGCAGACTGTCTTTTGGTTATCAGACACTGATATGAACAATGGTCTCAAAATCAATATTTTCTTCTCTTCAGCAATGCTACAGGAGTGTAATTTTTGAAGTTATGATTTCATACAAATACAAGACTTGCTAATGGTGCTGCCATTAGTAAATTCTCCAGACTCGACTAGTCTTTTCTAATCATCCTTTTCCTCTGTCTTGTTTTATTATTTTTGTCCCTATATCCTCTACCTTTCATGGTTTTTGTTCCTGTCCAATTTCAGTATTAGAGGAAATGAGAGCAGGAAGGTTGGAAAAAAAAAAGGCAATAAAGCAGCTGGCATTTTAATTGGAAGAAAGCATGTAAATATAAAACAAAAGTGCACATGATTCAATTTATGTAAATGATAACAGAATGAATTTAACAGTAATAAAGTGATGGTTCCTAGAGGAAGTAATTAGCTTTTCTATCATTGATCTCTCCAGATTACAAATGTAAATTGTCTTAAGTTTAATCACAAAGAAATGCATAGAATAATATTTATTTAATTATGCATAGTTTTTATTGCTTTGAACTTTAGATTAAGCAACTGCTTCATTGAGTTTCTTATTGTATAGAGAATTAAGCTCATGCCCTTCACAATCCTCAGTCTTGGGAACAGAGTAAGAGTGGCCCCCACCAAAAGAATGAATGAGGGTTGTTTACTGGGGCCTTTGACTTCAGTGACCTTAGTCATGCTTCTGCTTAGCTCAACTCCTGTGCATCATTTAAGGCATGCTCACATGTCAACTCATTCATGACTTCTTTTTTTTTTTGATTGACTACCAGTTGAGATCTCCCTCGCTCCTTACAATTCTCAGTACTTAACTTTCTTTCTTTTGGTTGACATGAAGCACTCTACTCTGCAGTTGAAGGAACCATGAATACAAGTCTGGCACAGTACTTGAATCAGTACAGACACACAATTAATCTGAATTTAAGGAGGAAATGAAAGCAGAATGCAGACCTTTGTGATAAGGCACTCATTTTCATGTGGCTTGTCTTTATTGTCAAAGAAAAGAAAGTATATCTCTGATCACTCATTTCTGAAATGTTAAATTAAAAAATATGGTATGTATATGCCTACACATATATAAACAGGATCTTGTTTTTTAAAAATATTTTATCACCATTCTCATGGCATTTACTAAAAGGTTGATTTTGAAGGTATAAATTTTTCTTTTTCTGTATGTAAACATGTATTGAATATCTACTATATTTCAAACCCTCTACCAGTCACTGTTTTTAATGATATTGTATCTAATTTAGAGAACATTTTTAATAGAAATAATGAAACAAAAGACATTTCAAATGCTTTTTTAACAAAAAGCATTCATAGGTCTGATGGAGGTATAAAGTAGATGCCATCATAGGGATCTTTATGCCCAGTCATGAAGGAGTTAAAACCTTGTGGAGCCTGTTCTATTATTTTCTACCTTCTCAGTGGTCTGATAGGATCAAAGAATTCACTTTTCTCTCTTTGTCATTGTTCTCTTCTCCTCCTTGTTCTTTCCTTCTGATTTTTCCTCTTCCTTGAAGACTAGGTCTTGCTATGTTGCCTGGGGTGCCACAGACTCAAGTTGACTGGGGTGCCACAGACTTAAGCAATCCCCAGTCTCAGCCTCCCAGGATTATAGACTTCCACCACAGTACCCAGCTGCTTTCTCGAGACCAGATCTCACTATGTTGCCTGGAGTAGTCTTGAATCTGCCAATTCAGACAATCCCAAGCTTTTTGCCTCCCAATGCTTGGATAACAGGCATGCCACCAATGCCAAGCAGACCTCCTGTGTTTACTAATTACTTCAGTTGAAAACTGTTCAACTGTGAAGTTCATCACATTTTTCCTTTTATCTTTATCTTCACTGGCTATCATATGCTTTACCCTTCATTCACTACTTGGACTTATTCATTCCAAAAAAAAAAAAAAAAACATAAATAACAAGACCAGTTAGATGTAGTACAAGTGAAAAACAAACATTTTCCTTTGAAGATTAATCATGATAGTTTCATGTGAATTCACTTGACTTCCCAGCAGTCTTCAACTGAGAAGTTAGTAATGGTCATATTTAATAAAGTATAAATTAAACATAGAAAATTGGGGAACTGCTTCTCTCTTTCATATTCCTTTTGAATATCATGGAATCAAGATTTAAGTGGTAGTATGACTTTTTGAGGTTTGAAATTTGAAAACTCTTAATTCATGCTCTAGAATTTTTGCAAAGTATTTGAAAAATGCAGCTAAAACCATTACTTTGCAATTTTATAAGGGAGGATAACTGAGGAAATTTTAGTAAAAAATTAAAGACCTGTTATATTAAAAAAAATCTTTTGTACAGTATTTACCAAATCATACTAGTCACTAAAAATTTGAAAGGATATTTCGAACTGATGAGAAAGAAAGTTAAAGTTGACGAGTAGATCAGATACTTAAAAATGAATGATAAAAGTTTTCTCACCACTCTTTCTATCTTGAGAAACTATGACAGAATGGATACATGATTTTATTTTATCAACCATTATTTAGGTGTTTCTGTGAAGGTGTTCTTATAAATGAGATTAATATTTTAACCAGTAAACCTTGAATAACAAATTGTCTTCCATAAGATGCATGGGTCTCATATAATCTTTTGAAGGTCTTGATTGAAACACACCACTATCTCAGGAAAAAGAGGGGATTCTGTGAACAATTGCCTGTGTACTTGAACGATATCTCTTCCTGAATTCTCCTTTCTCTGGTCTTAACCCACAGACTTAGGACTTTTCAAATCTCTGCAATCATGTAATCCAATTCCTTAAAATGATCTCTTGACAGGTGATCGCTAGCTTGGTTTCCTATATGTCATAATAATATGTGAGGTATATAGATAAATATAGATATGTGATATATAGATACAGATATGAGATATATATATATGTAACTAGCTGATTATATTTCTCTGGAGAATCTTATAATAACATGTCGATTAGGGGATTTAAATAAACAATATAATATATTTTTTAAACTCTAGACTATCTTATTCTTTTTGATTAAACTGAATAATATAGAAAGATGACATTTAAATTTAAAAAAGTCAACACCAGTCATTACCCTTATTTCATTAATACATTTTAACTCATATTCAAATACAATAATCTTAAATTATGAATAGTAGCATTCAGTATTATATGCCATGTGCCTAACCAGGATTTTGAATATTTTATTAAAGATTCTTAATCATTTCTTCAGTTTATTAAGGTTGTGGAATCAAAATGTAGACAACTCCCTGAGCAAAAAACATACTTTACAAATTTTATAATGTGTCATTCTTATGTGGAAAAAAAAAAAGTTGTTGAAGTTCCCTTTCCTTTCATTATAACTGGAGCAAATATGTTAAATTTTATATGCCTGATTTGGGAAATCACTTTCTGTCTTCAGTAACTGATTGTGTGTTATAGTTGGGTCCTTTACAAATGAAGTGTACTTCTATTGCTTAAAAATTGCTTTCCTGTGCAACATGATGTAGTAATGAATTAAATCCAAATGAGCCTTATATTCACAATGTAATAATATGTAACTCGTCCCCTGTGGAACTTTTTTATTATCTAATACAAGGCAAACTAATGCCTTCCTCTCATGGCTCACTTCTCAGGATATGCAACTTACAATATTAGAAATAAAGAAAGAAAACTATGACTTGAGATCAAATTACATTTTTATAAACTCTCTAAATCACAGCAAGCACCTTAACATGTCCCAAAACATACAAATGATATTCTTGTGGAACAAGAAACAAAAGGAGTAGCTCCAGTTTTTCAGGTTTCACTTTTAGTTGTAGGAGAAAAATAAAACTGAACATTTTTCTTTGAACCAAAAAATGTGCAGGTGGTTTTTACCTTCAATAAAAATAAAGTAAGTGTGGGCGTTTTCACTCTGTTTCTTCACTTGGTTTCATCATATTAACTCTATTCAGTGGGGAACAACTTGTAAGATCAGCTTGTACCAATATTGTGGTTCAAGTTGCTACCTAGATTTAAAAGACCTAATTTATTATCCTGATAATTTCTGTATTTGAATAAAATACATCAGCTATTCTCTTAATATAGCTGTGTTAGATAAGTCTGGGTGGAATATTGGAATTGAACTGGATATTCCAAATGAATTTTTCTATTTCAAATGGAAAAAGAATGCAAGGAGTAAGCTCTTTATTTTAGTCTAGTGGAGTGGCCAAGGTAAAGTGCATCAGGTTTTTACATTGCTTTATCTTGTGACCTCTTGTGAGGTTTCTCTTGATGGTGATCCCATTGGATTTTGGGTTTTGTTTTTCATCTAATTCTTGTGCACTTCAGCTAGATCTAAATTGGTTCCTGCTGGCATACTTTCCTTTATTGTTAATAAAAACCCTACCTCTTCTCCCAGGTTTAAATGTTGAAATTATATTTTATCAAGTAAAAAAAAATACATAAACATTATATAACTAGTTAAACATAAAATATTGATATACTAGCCATTGCCCACAGAAAATATTATAATATGCCTTTGTCCTTTCAAAAAGGTGATGACATCCCATGTGAAAGCTACTTTCTCTTTAACAGAAGAATAGAAGTTATTCTTATTACAAGGGATAGGTAATTTTTGGTCTAAAAGGCAATGTAAACAGAAATCATTACTTCTTCACTAATATAATAGCTCACTTTTCTCTCCATTCTTTGATTAGAAAGACTATGAAAGTTAAATACTCTGGACATTTCTCTGAGTTTAATATCTATGTGTGCATGAAATTAAATTAGTTTCCTTTCTCCGGTTACTCTATCTTATGTCAGTTTAGTTATTAGAACAGTCAAAAGAACACAGAGAGAAAGGGATGAATTCCTCCTCCCTGACCTCTACCATCTATTTGACTTGTCTTTAAACTGTACTGTATTTATTCATATGCATTTATTTAATGTGTATTTATTGGGGTATTATTAATTACAAGAGAGAACATTGAAAAATACAAGATTCCAACGTTTATGTTGCGTCTGTTCCTGTTAGCCTTATAAAGTAGGATCACATCCATATCTAAATTAAGCATAATAAAATAGAATTATGTATTGTGGTAAGTAGGAAGAAAGAGAGTAGTGAGTGGAAGAACAAAGTTGAAAGTATGACTCTTCCTGACTTCAAGCTTTACTACAAAGTGATAATAATCAAAACAATATGTCATTGAAAAACAGACACACAGATCAATGGAACACAATATGCTCAAATCAAACAGATTAACAACTAATTTACAATAAAGGAACATGCAATAGAGCAAGGGAAGTTCCTTCAATAATGATGTTGGGGAAAATGGATAGCCACAGACAAAAGAATCAATATAGACCACTATCTAAAACCATACACAGCATTTAATTCAAAATTAATAAAATAAAAATTAGATGTAAGACTTGAAACCATAAAATACACTAGACAAAAACATAGCCTATGTTTTGACATTTATCTTCAAGATGTGTAAGGGCACTTGCATCCAGCAGCAGGGGGAACAAACACAAAAGCAAACAAATAAGATGCCATTAAGATAAAGTTCTGCTTTTATTTTCAAACAGACTAATTTTAAAGTTTGCCTCATCATTCCAGCTGGTTCATTTATTTATTGTTCATATACCTCACATTATATGGTAAAAGTATTAAGAGAAAATGTTATAACTCAGTCTTATTGTGAGATAATCTTTTTAAGAGTGAAATTTTAATCCAGGATTCTGTAGCCCTTAGTTCTTGTTTAATCAGTTGTATCTTTCGAGAGAGCTGCAGTTTGCTAATTATGTGCTTATGATCTAACACCCAGTGGAATAGGCTCACTTTTTAAGACTGCATGCCGTATTAGTGAAGAGAATAGTTTTATGGCCATGAAATTCAACCCAAGTATACACAGATATTTCTTAACATATATTGGAGTCAGTTTACTACAAGTATAGTCCCTAAATAATAACAACAGGATATTGGAAGGTACTCTTTTGTTTAGTTTTATTTATAGCAGGAAATCTTCAAAGTGGTGAAGGCTGGGAATAAAATATTTGAGAAGACTTGAGGAGTGAGTTGTCAGAAATGAAAAAAATATACTATCTTTATAGGAATAATGAGGTAGAGTAGGTATTACTAGCAATGTTAATTACAGAAATATGATTCTCTTCTGGAATAGGCATAAGCTATAAGATCTGTAAGCATTACTCTAAGAATCTGGAAAAAGAAAAAGAAATTTGGACAATGTGAGAAGCTTTATTTTGAAAATCATTTGTTTGGTTGGATAAAATTGCTGTGCACCATTTGCACACCAGAAAAGACATGGTCTCTCAGGTTTATGTTTGTCTTCTTTGAAGTTCAACAGACCCTCACCCTGTGTCCCTTTAAATACCCCTTCTTTTTGTTAATAAAGTTGCCTCATGGTTCATATCTCCATTTGGCCCCCAGCTGTAGCTGGGTAAATCTCTTCTCATGAATTCATTTCTCATACCTTGTGTCTGACTGCCAACATAAAATTTGTGAAAACAGCACAAAGCAAAGTAAAAAAAAAATAAAAAATGAGGGCTCTAAAGAACATTTTTGAAGTGAGAGAAGGAAGATGATGATCACCTGCAAAGTTAAGTTTTCCTTTTTCTGTGAGAAATTTTCTGGAATTAGTACATCTAGTTCCAGGTGAGAAAATAACAAAGGATGTAAACAGCGCTATAATAATCTGATTTAGAAAATACTTAAAGGAAGAAAGAGGTTAAGTTAGTGAGAGAATAAGTACAAAACCAGGCAGTGGGAATATGGCAATTCAGGTGTCCAGTTTGGGAGACTTACTTCCATATCCTGTGTACATAGATAAGAATACTGGTGGGGAAGCAAGGATTTACTCTAGAAACTATTTATCCAACCAAGAATGAATCTGGGAACTATATGCATATGAAGAAGAATCCAGGAATAATTGCAACTTAACAGAAAATCAGAAAAAAAAATATTTAGGTCTCATTTGACCTTGGAAATTTGCCCAGAACTTTCCAGAAGCTATATCTAAACTGTGTACTTGATGTTTCATAGAGGCCATGCAGTATATTTTCTGTATATGCATTAAACTACTTAATATAACTCTGCCATGGGAATATTTGTCTCTAGTGCTTCTGAAACCTCTCAGAGTTCTAGGAAATAAGAAAATGTACCTAGAGCTATTTTTAAAAGAAAATACAAACTTGGTGTTATAACAGTAATCTAGTATGATAATATACAGATAGCTAATAATCTTACATTTGGTAAAATAAAATAGCATAATAAAGTCTTGGTTTCTACCAGCTACTGAGTTAGTTTGACCCTAATCTGTTGCTCCCTACTCAGCTGTGATTCACAGATAACTTTAAAATAGGTCATATCCTGGCATTTTTAGAAGCACATTACTCATGTTTCAGTGCTATTGCCTCTTGTAGTCTACTGGGAAAGGGTAATTACCATCATTCCACACATATCATCATCCCTGCAATTTCAATACTACATTTCTTTATGGGTACATGCTATTTTGATGATTTTAACTGTTGGGAATTCATATCAGAGTGACACAAATACTTAGAAATGGATTGGGATCCATCAGTTACAGGACACCCAGCTGTGTGATTTTAAGAAATTTTTTAAATATTTAATTACAAAGATACAAAATATAATAATCCTGTGTATAAATGCATAAAACATTAAAAGATCTTAGGGCCGAGCCTGCAAACCTATCATTTACTACTGATTATTATTTTTATTAATAACTTTGTTAATTAAATGATCTTTAGTCATTTTTGACTGGTATCTCATTGGTCACCATCCTTTAAGGCCGTAGTTAGGCTCACCCTTTTTGGAATGTGGTTGTACCCACTCCTCCCAACTTTACTCTCCCATTCCCTAATTCATGTTAAATTTGTATCAAGAATTCTTGAAATGTTCCTTCCTTGTCTTCTCTCAAGTCATTTAATGAGTCTTACCTTCCATAGTCGAAGTATTTTCTAAACATAATTATCTTTTCAAAATTTTGATATCCATCATAGTAATACCCTTTTGGTACTAATTGCTTGACCATGTCTGTGAATTAAGCTTTTACTCTACAAGTATATTGCAATATCTTGGATTGGATCTCAACACATACTTTTGCAAATTTTAATCTCTTTCTTAAAAGTCACACTTAATCATGACATTTTACCTAGTAAACAAACACAACAGATTTTCATTCTTCTAAGCCCATACTGTAAAAACACAGAAACATGTGGAAGTTATCTAAAAATGATAATTTATGTCTATAAAATCATAAACAACTTGATTTCATTTAAAATAAAGTAAGCACATAGTCTATACACGGTGTTTTTATAACATATTGGCAATACAAATACAAACAGATCCTTTATAAGCATTTCTTATAGAGGAGAGTCACATGTCTACTTGTATGAATAACTATGAGGTGATAAAATGAGTATAAAGGGTATAAACACTAGGGAGAAAAAGAAATTCTGATTGGATATTTTATGGTAGAACTTTCCAGAAAAAAAAGTAAACCTGAATAGTGTTCTAATAAAAGAACATATAAATAGGACATGTGGGTCCCAACAGTTTGAGTAAAGCATATTTATAAAAACACAAAAATAAAGGCACTTGTGAATGTGTTTATAAAAATATATGGCTTGAGAAGTTAGAATAATTTCATGTAAAACTCCGGGGCAAACTTAATGTTAAAAGTTGATTCTGGTAAAATGTGAAATTATCAAAGGGCTCTGAATAGGAGAATTATGAAATAAGGTACCCCTTGATTAACTCACTGTGAGTATAGATTAGAGATGGGGAGAGACTGGAACTGTAATAGTCAGTACAGAGGTGATTCCAGGCATCACTCTCATAGTAGATATCAGGAATGCTTAACATTTGTGTAGTTGTTGAAGTAGGTGGAGTATAAGTGAAAAAAATGTAAAAATCAAGTAAATGCTAAAATGAAAGGTAAAATAATCTTATAACTTCTGCCCAAATCTAATGTAAACTAACATTATGAAGCTTTTGGACTATATTTCTATCAGATCGCCTTGCCAAGAATCTATCAATGCTATGAAATGTCTGATATTTTAATAAGCTACCAACCTGAAAAGTAGCCTGTCATTATTTCATGAATACCTGCAGAAAACATGAGACGGTTGGGTCAAAGATGAAAGACGGTTTGTAACTAACTCCAAGAACTAGCATAAGCAAAATGTTGTATGTATTATTTAAGTTTCACTTCCCCATAGAGTAATGAAAAAATGTTGGCATTTTTAATTCAGTGGTTGAATTACAGAAGAGGATGCATGAGCTTTAGGAGTGCAAATGTTTTATACTGGACAGTAATATTGTTATTGTTTTCAAAGGGAAAAATAAATATTTTTTCCCAAAGGTATAAATAAACTTAGCTTTTTCCTTTTGTCTTCAGGAAGCATTATCAGTATCTTCCATGCCTTGGGTGTACACACAGACACACAGACACACACACACACACACACACACACACACACACACACACATATATATATATATATATATATATATATATATATATATACTTTCCAAGGATATATGTATTTATATACATATATGCACATATAAAGTTCATCCTAAGCACAGGCAATCTATGCCTTTGCTCAAAGTTATGTCAAACTGGGAAAGAATTTCATGTAGAATCAACTTCATCTTTGGTTCATATTTACTAGGCTTTAGTCAATTTCTTCATATATTAAATATCTGTTTCTAGTAATAAATGGCTAAAGTATAATTCTCAGAGGAGGGTAGAATACACTATTTGCAAGAACTAACAATTTAATTAAGGATAAAGAGAAAATAGGTGCCCTAGCAGTTTAAGTCAATTGTTAGACAGACATAGACAAAATACCATCAAAAGAAAATGAAGGCTACTAATTAGAGGTAATTTAGCATACTTGTGTGTACCAGTAACTTTTAACACTTGGATTTAGTTTCATATCAAAAATAAAATGTTAAATCAAGCTAAACCTGAGTAAAACCTGAGCCATCAGGGAGGAAAAGAATATTAGGAATTGAAATTAGGATTTTGATCCACTTTAATCTATATGTCAAATGATATAATTAAGCTAAAGTGAGTCTAATTAGCTTATCTGTTTACATTATCTATAATATGCACTTATTTTCTAAATGTGTATTGGGCATAAGAATATAATAAATTTCCTTTTCTTAGAGATATTTTTGGGCATTGAGAAACTAGGTATCCGTTGGTACTCTGAGGAGGCATTGCTAATCGCAGGGTAGGAATTAAAAACATGAAGGCAAAGTGCCAGAATGAAATAGATCTTCACGTATTAGCTCAAAAAGCTAAACCTTTAACTATGGTTGGAATGTCACAGTCATACATTGAGACCTAGAAATTCTTAGAATGAAAGTTTTTGCCTAAAACCTGGAGACAGCATCTTATATTTTTGAATCATATCATTTTATAAGCCAATAGTACCTTAGTACAAAAGTTATAAACTATAATTTGAAAAATGGAGGTGAAATTTGTTATGTTTTGGGGGTGAGGCTTAGCCAATTACAATGTGTAAGCGATGAGAAAATGTCTATATGACATTTATTGTCTATAGCAATTCATTTTAACTTGTTCAGATCAGAAAAGAGAGTATTTCATCATTGTGGTTTATTTGTAACAGATTTAAGTTATCCATGTCTCTCTCAAATTTTTATGACAAACTAAAATGTATTGTTTAGCCTAACACATGTGTGTTTTGCTTTTACATGAAAGTACCGATGCTAAGATATTATTGACTTAAGTAGGTAAATACTTCCATTTCAATAAAATTAGTCTGTCATCCTATATATGAGAATTGTGTTTTCAGAAATAACTAGTTATTGAAATTGACTGTAATTCCTAGATAGAGAGCTTAAATTCCTGGAGGAGTATTTGCGTTCACTCTCCCAGCTCAAGTACACTATCAACTAAAGCTTGCTTATTTTGTATTTGCATCCCATTTGTTATGCTCTTGTGGCTTTTGAGTTTGCTTTGCTTGTTCTTCAATCAGTTCCCATCATAGATGTCAATAAATGGTAATTGTAATTTTTTTGGCATAGTCAACCAAAATCTCTTAAAGTCACCTGGTGATTAACATATGAATGACTGTATATTTGTTTAAATAAAAATGTTAATAAAACTTTATGAGTCATCTATAAAACTATAATTGTTCTGTATATCTTGAGGGATTTGAAAGTTTTCCACAAAGCATTTGCTAGTCAGATGATATATGTCTGGATGATATTAGCACTTTGAGACAATATTTGCTTATTTTCATAACCTTTTCTTATTTTGCTTCTTCTAGATTAGACTTAAGAATTTCAACATAAGTAGCTCAAAAGGTATTCTCACATTTTGATGGTTGGAATTGTTTAATGTTTGCCATCTATTAATATGTTGGTGGAATTTTTAAAAAAGTTTTTAAAAATAAATAAAGCATACAAAGTAAAGTAAAACCAGGTCTGGGAACAATGATAAATTATTATGCTGTAGTCACAAATGATTTGCTTTAGTGAGAATAGTGTGCATGAAGTGGTGACAAACTATCCAGCTGTGAATGGACTGGTCACACACAAATAGTGCCATGCACACAGAAGAACCATGGCTTACTTAGTTGTCTCTTTTATTCAATACTCTATAATGTCTAAATCAATGTTTCTAATGCATTTTCAAAAATGCAAGTTATAAAAACCTGCTATTAGGTTCTGGATCAGTGAACACTGTCAAGATGGATTATAGTTCCGTGGAATCTCTGCTCTAACAGTATCATGATGAATGGAGAATGACACCAGCTGCCCATTTATCTCCTAGGATTACTGCTTTTATGATATTGATTCTTCCCGTGGTTCTGCAGAGTCACAATTATAGATCAGCAACAGAGATATAATCAGTTTTGTAAAGTATGTTCTTAATATTATCCAATTTTTACCACCTTGACTAAGATGTTTGGTCAATTGCTCTGAAGAAATTAAATTATTATATATTTTAACTCTAAGATCTGAAGCATTTACAGTTAAAGTAAATTAATGTTTTTATCAATTGAATAATAAACCAAAATTTCTAAATTGTTTTTACACATGTATTCTGAAGGCATTATTGAACATATCTCAATAGTACAAGAAATATTATGGCACTGGATTTAAAAAAATATATGTTAGTTTTCTGGGTTGCAAAAAAGATTAGAGATAGAGGAAGTAGAGGATAGGAGATGCTTTGTTAAGTGAGTAAGTGTGAATAAACTTTGATATGACTAATTATTATGGAAATGTATAGATAATAACTTCTAACAAGATTTTTGAAGAATGGGAATAGCTTCACAGATGGATCATACAAATTGCAAAGAGTTTTAACAGTTTTTCAGACAGTTAAACAAAGAAAATTTCATATATATAATAGAAAGGTATTGCAAGTATTTGCAAATACCTTTAGTTCTATGTTGTTGCTATGTAGGAAATATGAAAGTAAGATAAGACTTATTTTTAAGACCATTTGAGAAAGATAAGGGAAAGGGAGAAGACAGACAGAAAGAAAGGGAAGCAAGAAGGGAGAAAAACATGAGTCAATTTATAGAGGATCTTGCATGTCTTCTCAAAATGTTTTTATTGGTTTGGTTTGTGGTTTCCCCTGATAATTAAGGAGTATCTTAATACTTACATACTTAAAAACATATACAGCAAGCAATTTTGAAGGTGGATTGTAACAAAAAAGCTGAACCAAGATGAGGAAAGGGAGTCTTGCAATATCAAAATTATCTTTTGCATCACTATTGAAAGTTGAATCCAAGTAAAGTCGATGGAAACTAATGGAAGAGAGTGGCTTTAGAGGATATTTTAGAGCAAGTGTCAGGAGGGCATAGCTGACATAGCATTAAAAAGTCTGGTTCTTTTTCATTGTACTTTCCTGATTTTCAGGAAAGTTCATTTTAGGTCAGACAATATTTACTTTTCAATCTTTCCATACTTTTTAATAATCTTTTCTTGAATGCTTACTTTAAACAGTTCTATGTTCTGTAATGTAAGTACTATATCTTCAAGTGTGTAATTTTTTGCTGGAATTAAAATCTTAAAAAAATCTATCAAAAAATCCTCTAAAAGATATGAATTTCTAAATATTGTTTCTGAAGCATCTAAATTTCATTATTTATCAATTTACTCTCTTGGGACCTATTATGGAAGAATAGAGATTGCTCTCGAAAGGAGAACTGTGTGTTGTTGCACTAAGCTAGTTTTCGTGCAGTTCTAACTGAAATGATAAAAGTGAAAGCTATAATAAAGTAATTCTTGAAATCAATCAGAGATAATGAAATTGCATTGGCCCAAGTATTAATCAATTTTAATAATTGTGTGTTACAATGCTTTTGCAATAAAAAGACTATTATTTTCAATTCAGTTCACTTATGTCTATATGATTGTAAAGTGTAGCCATTTGCAACACCTATGCTATAATCTGATCATTGAAACTTGCCCCCCTTCATTTTTTTTTCAAATTCCATATAGAAACTGAGTTATTTAATTGGTTGATCAAATTGTCCAGGCTGTCTTGTTTTAGTCATAAAGATATAACCTTAAAAAGTTAATCTTCAAATAGAACAAGACTACTCTGGGTTTATTAAAAAATAATCAATAATCCAACAAATGGTGTCTTGATTCATATGTCTTTCATAAAACTCTAAATTAATTCACTGAAAGAATTATTGATGGAATCGTGAGCAGCCTTTCTTGTTTCTCTCTCATGGACTCTTATTGATTTTTGGGGGGGGGGCAGAGGTGGGGTCTTGCTCAACTCTTTAAATGGTATCCAACATTCTTGTGAATAATTATTAAGAATTTCTTCTATTTCATGCTAATATTATCTCTGATCCTGACTGAGATAAGTCATCAAGTTGAACCTGCTCCCATAACACTTGATGATGAACTTTTGAATATGGCCATTACAAAGTGCAAGTGTGTTACTGATGCTTGAATCATCACTGTGCCTCAGGTTATTTAAAGGAATGTTTGAACAAAGAATGGACATATGTGTAACTTTCTGATTAAACATTCACATTTACTGCTGGTCCTCATTACTTTTTGACCAGCATTATGAAAGGTAGAAAGACTCATTACTAGTGTCTCAGACAACCTTATGAAGAAAGGCAGAAACTTACCTAGGTAACTGTTTCTGGCTATAGAAGACATCACCTATCAATGGTCTCTAGCTTGTCCATGGAATGACCTCCTAAAGCTAACTGCTGAGAGGAAGAAGTTGAAGTGTCACCCTCTTTCATGTGATTGGGTGGGGAAGAGTTGTTGCTTTTATGGACAGGATCAGTGGGCTCTGAATTCCTTTTAATATTCAAGCCTGTATTTCCATCCATATTAGATTTTTATTGATAATTTTGGTCTGATAGGCCTTTGCTGCTTGAGTTGGTAACCTGTTCACCTTCCCTGTAAGGGCTTTTTTCCATAGGTCACTGAGCCAAGGCCAAGCCAGACCGAGATGGGCTTTCCTGATCACTCTTCACCTGAATTAAGGTGCACTTTTTCCTTGCATTTCTTCAAAACAGAATTCTGGGTTTGGGAAAGTAGCTTGGATACACATGAGGAAGGGTACACCCTGCTATCTTTCACTGGTTTCCTATTTTGTCTGTGATCTTTACATTTTTTTTCTTGTCTCTTCTTATCAAGTCAATGGTGACAAGTTACAGCAATTGAAAGCAAATAAGAATAAAAAAAAATAATCATCCTTATTATTTGATTAAATTTGGCATGAACTGTTAGGAGATAGACCTTGAAGAGGTGAACTGTACCCTGTGAATCCACTTTTACAGAGGCCGTTTTTATAAATAACCCCCTAACTCTAGAAATATAAGCTTGTATTTATTTTGTCTCAGGATAGTATGCCCATTCCACACCTTCGTTGATTGCCACTTGCCACTGCAATCAACGGTGATAAGAATATGTGATAGGTTATTTATGAAGTGGAAAATTTGATTGCCTGATGTCAGAATTCCTGGATTTCACTTGACTGTGAAACATGTACTGATTTTTTTAACCTAGCTTTTCATTATTCTTTTAAATCCTCCTAACCTGTGTGTTCAGACATCAGAGTATTAAGTATACCTTTCTAAATACTATGAATAAGCATGGTAAGGCATCAAATATTAAATCTCAGCAAAGGTTAGCTAGAGGGCTTTAAGAAAATGAGTTGGCACATCATTAGACAAAACAGGGAGCCTTAGGCAATACTGCCTGAACACTAAAGAAACTGCAAAATTGTAATAACTTAGGATATAAATTGGGAATCTCCTGTTTAATTTGGCTTTCTTTTCTTTAGGGGTGGGGTTTGGCACAGAGTATCTTTTTCTTTATTGTCTTTTGCATTCCCCGCTGCCTCCATATTTCACATATTTTCCAGTATCCTCTTAAAGAAAAAAAATGATTAGGACATCTTTAAAAATTAGATTTTAAAGGTTTAAAATAGGTAGAACAGAAATCATTTGGTAAAATTTTAAAGAAGAAACTAAAATATGGAAATATTTACTGATCACCATATGCTCAAATTTTTGAGCTGTCTAATAACCAATATAGTGCAAGATGGTAAGATATATTAAAGCAGTGGTTCCAAGTCATGATTGTTATTATGAAACATTTCTAGGATTTCCATGCTTGGTACAGTGCTTGGTATTGCTGAATGATTAGTCCAATTAATGACATACTTTGATAATGTTTATAGTAACATGGTGTTTTCTTGTTGCTTCAGATAAACATCTAGTCATAACTAGACCTAATATAACTGTACTCTTTTTTGCATTTCTGACTTTCTCTTTCTACCATGCTTTTCAGATAGGCTACCTGCCATTGTCAAACTGTTCCCTACTGTTACCTGTTTCTGTGTTCTTGGCTTAAAATGCTCTCTGTGGCTTAAATGCCCTTATTTGCATATTTGATATACTCCCTCATCTGTTAAGCTCCTGCTTGTCCTACTCTGAGAATCCTGATCCAAATCATACCAATTTTCTATCAAACTGAAAAACCACATTGAATTGTATGCACTATAGTAATATTAAGCATTTAAGCATTATTGATTTTGATATAGTTCTCTTCTGCCAGATTTTAAGTTTTTTAAGAGTAAAGATAATGCATTACTCAATTTTTCTTGTTTGATTTTTGTCCCACAGTATATTTTTTCTCACAGAAAGATAATATTTTTATCCCCCTTAAAAAGCATGAAAGTATCCAGCTAAGTTGCACATCAAATCAGATTGCAGACCTCCATACTATTTTTGCCAATCTCTCATCTTCACTTTGTGTATTTATTGATTTATTATTTTTTTAATATTTTCTTTGTATATGTATTTCACCTCTTTGTATTCCCTGAAGTTCACCTATCATCACCCATCCATGAATGCTCCCACCTCTCCCCCCAACCTCCAGTTATGCACTTTAGCTTGCTTGTTAACTTGTTTTGACTTTTTTTCTTGGCCTTTCTTTGTTTCATTGCTTGTAATTGGTTTGTTTAAGTTCTCTATTTCTTATTTGTTCAGTTTGGATAGTTGCATCTTTCAAGAACCTGTCCATCCCATGCAGATTGTTGTGTTTGTTTGCATATAGATGTTCATAGTAATCTCTGATTATTCTTTGGATTTCTGTTGTGGATGTTGCACTATCTCCTCTTTCACTTGTGATTCTGATTGAGTGTTCTACCTTTGTGAGATTTGCAGGGGGCTTATCCATTTTTTTTTTCAAAGAACAAACTTTTGATGTTGTTGATCTTCTGATAATCTTTTTGGTATCTAGGTTATATATTTCTTCTTTTATTTTATTACTTATTTTCTTCTACTAGGTTTTGGATTTTTTTGTTGTTTCTTTTCTAATTCTTTGAGTTGGGAGATTAGTTTGCCTCTTTGTTTAGTTTCTTGGTTTTTGATATGAGCCTGTATTGTTATGAACCTTTATCTTAAAACTGCTTTTGCTGAATCCTAGAGATTTTGGAATTTGTTTTTATTGTCATTTGTATTGAGGTAGGTTTTAATTTCTTTTTTAATTTCCTTAATTACTCAGTCTTCTTTAGTAGCATGTTGGTCAGTCCCCATGTATTGAACACTCTTCTTGCTTTGTTCTTGATTTCTATTTTGATGCCTTTGTGATCAGAGAAAAAAGTTGATACTATTTTAATCTTTGTATATTTATTAACGTTTGCCTTATGTTCTAATATGTGGTCAATTTTTGAGAATGATCCATTTGCATTTGAGAAAAAGTTGTATTCCTTTCTTTGAAGGTGCAGTGTCCTTTAGATATCTATTAAGTCCATTTTGTCAAGGTCTTCATTTAAAACTTTTGTGTAGTTTTTGTCTTCTTGATCTGTACTTTGGTGTGAGTGGGGTGCTGAAATGACCTACCACCATAAGTATTTTCATTGATATCTGTTTCACTGTGTGTATTTTAATGGAATAGCCAGCACAACTCCATTCAATCTAACTATTTGAATTCTTTTTCTGTGCATGATCTCCACTGCATTTAAGTACAAAAATTAATAAGTCATAACTAAATATGTATATATGTATATATATAGATACAAATATATGTATCTATGTATCTATGATCTATCTACCTATCTATCTATCTATACACTTTGTTTAGTTTTAGATAAGTCATAAAATTCAATGAACATGAGTTTAAGCAAAAAAAAAGCAAGAGCTTTAGGTCATTGCTGTTTTGGGTTTAACTTCTCAGTGATATCATTGTGCTCAGTGAGCACATTGTCACATTCTGTTTGCCAACCTCAGCATCTTGGCTGTTATACTCATCTTTGCCTCTTGTGACCACAAGAAAATTAGAGTATATAGAAATATTTATGCAAGAATAAAGGAGAAGAGGCAGTAGTAACTGCATCAATGACGTTGTCAAATAGAGAAATGCTTTCCCAGAACTCCTCAACAAGCCTTCAAATTAACCCACTTTTTGTCACATGACCTTCCTTAGTTGCAAGAGAGGCTTTTCCAGTCTCTTTGTCGAGTAGAGTAAGAAAGAAAGGGAGAAAGGACAATGTGTTTCTTGAACAAGATTTATGCCACATTTAGTAGGAGATTGAGACAGGTATTTAAATGATTATCATGTGTTGTACAAAAATATGTCATATGTCATGTCCAAATATATATACTTAAACATGTAGGAGATATTATAACTTATCAAGAAGATCATTGTACTTAAAAACAACACTGTCTAATAGGACACTCTGTGGTATCCTATGTCTATGTTGTGCAATGTAGTAACCACTGAACACGTGTATGTTGAATATTTGTAATATGCTGAATAAATGAATTTTAATTTATATATAAATATCACTTAATATACAACTGAATATATGATTTTTTAATTTTACACAATTTCAATTCAAGTTTAATTATCTATATGTGGCTGAGAGTTAACATACTGGACATTATAGGTTAGAGCAATTTGGGTCATTATAAGATGCATTTGGCGAAATTTGCAGAAGTTGTTAAAGTATTGGGTAAAAAGTGACATGATCCAAACAATATTTTGATAGTATCACTCTATTTTGATAAAAAGAGAACAAAGTAGGAAGTTAAAACAAAGGGTGGGAAGAACTACTACACTAACCCAGGTGGTAGATAGTGGTGTCGAATATTAGTAGGGCATGAGTGGAATTGATTTGAAAATGCTGGTTTCTGCATATATATTAAAAGGCAAGTCA
This sequence comes from Uropsilus gracilis, assembly GCA_004024945.1. Taxonomy (NCBI): domain Eukaryota; kingdom Metazoa; phylum Chordata; class Mammalia; order Eulipotyphla; family Talpidae; genus Uropsilus; species Uropsilus gracilis. The sequence goes on from PVHY01021677.1 coordinate 19,766, forward strand.
ACAAAATTCTCTGATGTATAATTTGTGAGCTGTGAAAGAAAAATGGTAATAAGGATTGTAGTATTATTAATTTTGCCAGGTTCCTAGAAGGATGAATACTATACTAAGATGGAAATGACCAAAGGAAACAGAGCTTTTATAGAAGAGAAAAAGTATGTCTATGGAACCTGGTAAATTTGAGATACCTAGTGGACATTCAAGTATATGTGTTGAATGTATCATTCAGCAGTGACTAATTTGGAGATAAAATTAGTAGAATTATATACATGATAGTGTTATTTCAAGTTATGTGATTAGTTTAAATAATTTAAAGAGTAAGTAGAAAGACAGATGGTATATAAGGATTGAGTCTTAAAGCATTCTAAAGATATTTTATGAGGTAGAACCAACAAATGAGGTATAACATAATTGCTATTTAGGTAGTAGGACAACTAAGAGTGAAAGTTTTGGAAATCTGGAAATTTGAGGTGCTAAATTGTCAAACTGTCATAGCTTAAAAAAAGGGAGAGAGATATCTGTTTATTGGTTATTGTTTTTAACAATATGATTGTATGTGTGTGGGCATGGTGAGGTGGTACGAATTAAAGATGATTACAAGAAGGATAATTTCTGGTTTCTGGGGAGTAGAGATGGCAAAAGTGTGATTGAAGCACATTTAAGAGCTTGAAAGAAAAAAGGGACATAAATTGATTTAGGAAAAAAGTGTAAGTTCTAATAAATTCTGATTATTCAGGATATAGGCTTAATTTGATAGAGGATGAAAAAAATACATTTTAAAGCGTACATAATTCCTTTTATTAGTTCGTGAATCAGCAGAAATACCTCACTCACTGAACAAAACATTGGCAATTTCAACTGATTTAGAGACGTCGTGTTAGGTTTATCAGCCTATCAAATGGACATTTTAAAAGTAATTGAATGAATTTTAAATTCAGTCTTAATTCAAATACATTAAAGAAAAATATTTTCATTTCAAATTAAGAATTGTACCTAATTCTCTGAGAAAATGTAAATATATATCAGACTAGTTTTATTGCAATTAAAATGCCTATTTTTTTTCTCAACTATTAAGCAGAACAATTCATCAAGGAAAATGTGTTTGATACATTAATTCATAAAGTTTCCTAAATCCTACGATAAAAAACATAACTGTCTGCAACTGTGGTCTCAGAGGTATTTTAAGTTTATCACAATTCCAGGAGATTACATAAGTTGCTCAAGGACATTTATTTCTCCAAGGAACATGTACTTTTTCTTTCCTTCCCCTTAGTGAACATTCTGAAAATTCTATGTGAATTTTTGGTCTTCTTAAAATGTTACAAATGGTCTTTCCAGGTCGCCGTGCCTGGAAATAAGGCCCCTGACAGGTGGCATCCTCTCGTCCAGAGGGTGCAGGGTGTGCAGGACAGCTGCACACTGCCAGGGGTAATTGGATCAGCATGGAGGCCTCCGTGTGGCCCAGGGCTCCACCCCCTCTGCCTTGGGTTCAGGTGGGAGGGGCCACACCCCTTCCAGGTCGTTGTGCCCCAAAGGGAGACCCTCGACAGGTAGCATCCTCTTATCCGGAGGTGCAGCGGATGTGCAGGCCAGCTGCACACCCCCAGGGGGTAGCCAGGTCAGCCCAGAGGCCTCCATGTGGCCCAGGGATCCCACACTTCCTCCCCCATCCAGCAGGGAGCAAAGGCGGAGAAGACCCCAGTGTAAGTTCCCCCAAATCTGGAGAGCCCAGGAGGGGGGAACTGATGTGGTTGTAGCCCCATTCACCAGATCAGTCAAGGAATTTGTCTTCAGGCCCCATCCCAAGGGGGGATTGAGATGGCACATGCATGGACATCTGGGTACCACCCCCACGCAGGGAGGTACTGGGGTGCGGGCAGGCGGGTGGGGGCTGTTGTGCCCCTTCCATTCATCACTTTCCAGCTAATCTTCAGGAGGAACTAGAACACATATAACACAAACCCCATCATAAAACGGGTGAGGGGCCAGGTAAAATTCCAGCCCACAAGCCTGAGCTGGACAGAGCAAATGGACAATCAAAAGAAACAATTCAGGTGAGACAGGAGAAACATCTATAGAAACACTATATCATGAAGTACACCTATGCGCTTGCTGGGTCTGAAAGACCCAAGACCTCATTTTGGAGATGCCTTCTGGGAGAGCAAGGCGCCCCTCCCCACACTACACAAGAGGAAAGGAAAGCCAAAGCCAGGGGGCATCAGCCTCACAGCAAAGCTGCAAACTGAGGCAGAGGAGCTGATCTACAATGGCCAATCACAATTGCCCGTATCCACAGAGAAACTTCTTCACTGGCTATGGCAGGGGTGAGACACCCTAAACCTGATGCCAGAACCATAAAGTAAAGCAGCAAGACAACAGAGATGGGGTTGGAGAAGACAGCCTCCAATGAGAAAGCATGGAAAAATCACAAATAAATATAGACTGGCTGCCCAATGCAAACTTATGACTGAAAACCTACCATCTAGGCTCACTTTGTTCCAGGAACATAATCTTTCACCCAATAAGAGAACACTACCACAGGAACGAAAGAGACTAATGGACAAACAAATAACAAAAAGTGGGGTATGGAGGTGACACCTGAGGGAGGGAGGTGGTGGTGATATCCCAAAATCTATTTATTGAGTTTGTGATTTAAAGAGTAAAAATTAAAAAAAAAAATTACAAATGATGTTGTGAACATCTAATGTGCAAATTTTTCAGTTATTATGTATATTACTTATGTGAATCACTCAGGTATCCCAAATATATATATATATATATATATATATATATATATATGTATATATGTATATATATTTTATTATTATTATAAAGTTTATCCAGTTGACAATTTAAGCCATAGACATGTACATGAAATTTCCATAAAAGGGATGAGTATGTGTGGGTTAAGAGGGGTGGAGATGGGAGGGAGTGGTAAGGGAGGGGAGGAATGTGGTGTGTAGTCCCCAGGGAATACATAGATGTGAAACACATATATAAAAAAATAAATAAATTAAGAAAAAAAAGGAATCAGTACAATTTCCACACTGGGGAGAAGCAGCTCTCCTGCCTTCCTGGCACTGTGCAGATGGCTCTCTTTTTCTTTCTCCATTCCCTAATAACCGTGTCCCTTTTTTCCTCTCTTTTTAAATTTAATTTAATTTTTTTAACTTGCATATATATTTATATTACATTAGTCCATTATTGTGTACCCAAGGGCTTTCCCACTTCACTAACATTTGTTAACCATGCAATCTTCTGTGCTCTTCACCTTCCCCACCCTCTTTCCCCTCCTCCTCTCTCACTCCATGGTTCAGTCCCATTGGTTGTTTTCATTCTTTCTTCTTTGTTTGTTTGTTTGTTTGTTTTTCCCTATATCCATCATATAAGTGAGACCATCCTGTACTTCTCTTTTTCTTTATGACTTATTTCTCCTAATATGAGTCTTTCTAGTTCCATCCAAGTTGCTGTGAATGACATGTTTGTCCTCCTTGATGGATGTGTAGTATTCCATCGTGTATATGTACCACCTTTTCTTTAGCCAATTATCTGTTTTGGGGCATTTGGTTTGTTTCCAATTCTTGGCGATTGTAAACAGAGCTGCAATGAACATGTGCGTACATGTGTCCTTTTGAATAATACCCTTCATGAATTTCCCCTCAGGCATCCATTTGGGGAAACAACTATGGCCGGCAAAAAAATGAAGGAAAACATAAACAGCTGGGACTATATAAAACTAAAA
>PVHY01021678.1:0-23535 GCA_004024945.1 Uropsilus gracilis
AATCTGCTTCTCGGAAGTGATAAGCTCACAGATTGAGAGAACTTAAGTCCTGAGACTTTAACAATCTCTGCCTCAATCAGTGTTCCCCAATACAAATGCAGAACATGTAGAACAGATGGGAAGGTAGAACACAGTATGGCCATCTAAGCTACATGTAAGAACAATAACACACATGAAGGACAACACACACTTCACTGCCTGTTGATCAGGCCCCCATCCTACCATCTTGTAGTGAACTTCATTCTCTGCCCTGTTGCTTCCGAACTCTGTGATCGTACAAGTTCAACATTCCCTCACATCCTTCATTGACACCAGAATTTACGTCTTTTAGTTCGTAACTCCAAAGCAATCAGACTCGGTTCAGCATATGTCTATCCTATGTTTTCATGAGGATGAGCTTCCCTTCCTTTCCTGTGTGTTCTTACTCTCTAAGGAAAGTGGAGGGAATTGAGAGGACTCTGAGAAAATGAGATTTTATAAAATCTTAACATTTAAAAAATGTTTACATAGAGATGACTTATAACGGCTATGAAATATAAAAAAAGAAAAAAACAACAACAAGAGGCAGAAAGAACAGCAGTAAGGTCATCATTAAGTTGAAAATAGAACAGTCCCATCCTGTCTCCTAGCACAGGGACTTCTCCATGACCCTCAGAAAGTCCTTAAGGTGGAAGAGGCTTGCCCATTGCTGGAAGTCACTTATTTGCTTTATTGGTGTCTTAGGGGAGCACCTCAATTTCCAGAGACTGACTCCTTCCTTCACTCCATTGCAGTGATGGAGACTGCTCTGGGGATGGACCCTTTGCTGGCCTGGCCACCATCCATTCAGAGATTTTGTCTCTCACCCACTCCGGAAGTCCCTAAGTCTTTCAGCAGCCCGATCCAGATCCTTGAGAGTCACCCAACATCTCATCTTGGGGACATTTCAGTGATCACATCAGTCCAGAGTTCTAGTCATCTCTTGGCACTGCCTCCAGCTGCCAGGCAGGAAGATCAAGAGAGTAAGAATTGGAAAGAGACTAAAACCAAGCATTCAGAGCCTCAGGATTCCATTAAGTACAGAGCAAATAACCAAGATCCTCCATTAGTCCTTTTCGAAGACCCTGAGATTCAACAGATCCTGGATCCCCTTGGGCCAGAGAAGCAGCTCAATAGTGAAAACACTGATCTGGGAGAACATAGCCTGAGTCTGGAGGATCAAGGGAAGCTTGAATGTGGGGTGCATTCAAGTGATAGTTTCATGGATGTTTCTACACTGGTGGAAGATATTCAGCTTCCTCAGCTCTTCAGCTCCTTCAAAGATTGGGATCAACCTAAAGGATCCAGTGAGATCATCAAGGATCCCGACATCATCATCTTGGATGATTCTCCAGAGAAGACAGAGGTAATTTCACCTGATAAAGTCCAGAGTAAGAAATACAATGCCCCAGAACCTGGGATTGGTCCTCCCAAGGCCAAAATGCAGGCTAAGATCCCACAGTGCTTTCTTGGGGAAGAAGAGGTGATCTGTGACATTGCTGCCAGTGACAGGGCTCCTAGGAAGACAACCAAGCAGTCTACCAGCAAGACACCGAGAATGGCATCAGGCAGGAGCAGTAGAGCTAAGGGCCACGGGCAGGAAAGACCAAAAAGACCTTGGAAAACCAAGCCAAGAGACCTAAAGAGAATAAACAGGCAGGAAGCAAAGTAAAGGCAGAAGAAGAGAAAACAACCAATCACAGCATGAAGTGTAGGAAGAATCCTCCTGAGTTTAGCCAAGAGGCCTTTAAAAATCCTCATACCTGCTTAGGTTTGCACATTCTGGGATCTGTGCAGGTCTTTCATGCCCTGGGGAAGAAGATCAAGAAGAAAACTGAACCCTCTTCTTCGCGGCCACTGGGAAATACAAGAAATATCAAATACACCAAGCCTTCACTTAGGCAGTCATCGCTAGATACCTCATGGGAAGGAAAAGTGCATGAAAAAGTCAACTCAAGACCCCAAAATAAAACAGTGGTGCTGAAAAGGAACGCTATTCTCCATCCCAGTATGAACTGTCACCTCCTGGCAAAGTCAAGTTGGTGCCATTGCCTTTTCTGACTCCGGACAAGCCTCCAGCGCGCCCTGTTTCTCGGAGGTCACAGTCTCTGGCCTCCCATCATCCTGGCTCAGCTCACCCTGCCAGACCTGGCTACACTAAACCAGTTCAGTGTGCGACAGTCAATTCATCTAGGCCTACGCCCGCAAACGGGACAGGGCTTGTCAGAACAGCTTGGCCAATTTCAACCAACACAGTGCAATCAGAAGTGACCAACCCCACCCAGCCAAGTGTCCCTCATCCTTCTGCCTCTAGGCCTGAATGCTCCAAGTCATCCTCATGCTCGTCTCTGCAGCAGGAGCCTGGCCCCAAGGAGGCCAGCAAGCACCCATCTCCACCCAGGTCTCAACACCAGTATCTGCTCCACGACTTCAGCCGCAAGCGATTCCATGGAGGGAACCCAACATCCTCGGGCCAATCATGTCCACACCCATCACGAAGGGGCAGAGGCCAGAGCGTGAGGCCATGAAAAGGCAGGCGCAGCAGGAGCGGAAGGATGCTGCCCAGCACACTGCGCTGTGGAGGATGCAGTTCTTCATCAAGAGGGAGAGAGAGAGATGGACATTTCCCTCTACTATGACTACGTGATGTGAGAGCTGCCAGAATGCCTGGTGCTATTTAGGGGCCCAGCTGGGATACCCCAGGTAGATACATAGACATTTCTTTCTTTATTTAGAGTTTAGAACATAGCAAAATTGAATAGTACATGTAGTAGAGGAGTAATAAAGAGAACTTTGAATTTTGAGATGCTGTTCACCATGGTTTTCTTTCGTGGAGGTGGGACCCAGGGCTGCCTAGGAAAGAATAAACATAGTTGAATGGAGAAAATTGGAAACAAGGCAACAATTGATGGAACAAGGAGTGGTTCCAGAACTTGGAGAGTCAACACAGGTGTTATATGGGATAGAGAGGAGGAGGCAGATGTGGGAGAGCTAGAGGAGTGATTTGAGGATCCAAAGACTAAGATTTGAGTAGTGTCCAAAATGGCAGAGGAAACTAGGTGTTACAGGAGAAAGGCAAACAAAATATCTAATCTCGAGGTTGGACATATATCTTAGGAGTCCTTGATAGATATTGTAAAAATCATAAGAGATACAGAATAAGTGTCCCCAAGGGATGACTTGTCTGATCCATGATTTATGATAGCTGGTGAAGGCTAATAGAGACCATGCAGGAATCTACCAGAAGCTGCAAGGGCTCAGAGCTACCAGTGCCTATGCAAGTGGACTCTGCTGCCGCACAGTGGCCAGCCTGGGCCAGGCTCTGATTCACTTGTCCCTCGGTATCAGTCCATGGCCACAGGTGCTACTTAATTTGCCTCAACAACCCGGGAACTAGGATCACGATGCCCCTTTGCTGGTGAGTTTCCACAGTGGGCTGGCACCGCTTTCCAAGGAGCGGAGACTCAATATGAGGACACCTATGTGCTTCCAAAACCCTCAGAACTGGCAAGCTCTTAGCTTCCAACCTGGCATTCAGAGCCGGATATCCGGAGTTTACCACTGAATGAGCTCAAACTTCACAGGAGCCTAAACTGTAACCAAACGGGCCACCTGGGCATCTTCCCTAGACCCAGCAGGGCCAGGGCCACCTGCTCCAAAAGTCGCCATCAACAGCTGCACAGGACAACAATCACCTCAACCTGTGCCTGGGGGGGAGGGGTGGCGTAGGCTGAGCACCTGCAACGACCACTCCCACAGGGGCTGACTAGAGATGCAATCCACAACAGGGCAGCTGGAAAAACTGGGTTTGGGGGGGATGAGTGTCTGGAGCAGTTGATGGGAATGGGTGGACACAAGGATATGGGGGTACAGGAGAGGGACTGAGAATGAATTGGGGGAGGGGAGATTTGGAGCTTGCTGATGAGGAAAATTAATAATGTGCTTTAAAAGCTATTATTTTTACCCAGGCTAAGAAGGGACACCGAGACTAGACACAGCTTGTTTCAGTGTGTTCCAGACCCATCCCCCCAAAGGCAACACAGGGTGTCCTTCTGTTGTTAAATCTGCTTCTCAGATTAGAGACTAAATACCCTCCACTCGCACATGATGTAAGAACAGTAAAGGCTTTATTAACTAGCTTAAGCTAGGGTCCACCTACAACCTGGTCCACTGCCTAAGAGGTCCCTTTCAGGACATGGAGGCTGGATCCCTTCTGTCCCCTTAGTATAGTCTTTTGTACAGTTTTTAGGTCCTGGAGTTGGTCTGGTGCAGGGAGGTCAGTTTAGTTGGCTGGTCTCCCTCTGACAACCAGTTAAGTGAGTTTGTTACCCTCTGATTAGTTGGAAGCCAGCTTGCCGATTTCCAGGAGTCAGGAGATTTTGGGGATGAAAAATGACCTTTGGCCTAGAGGCAAGGCTTAGGCCAGATACTGTAACATCATTCCCCCCTTTTTCTTTTGACCCTAGAGTAGGACAATCCTTTTCTAATGCCAGTTATAAGTCTTCTGGCCTGTCTACCTGATGTAAGGACTTGTATTGCTGCCTGAGGACCATGGTTTGGACTGAGGAGATTTGTTCTCTTATGAAAGTAAGCAAGCAGTTAAGCAGGCAACGCCAAAGGTCATGGCCATCAGAAGCATAAAAAATGGCCCTAGGAGAGGAATTAGATAAGGCATCCATCCCTCTGGTCCATCCAGAAAACTAGGGCAACTTTCCGGTTGCTTGTGTCACGTTTCTAGGTTTTCCTGCAGCTGTTTGATCTGATCCGTGGTGATGCCTGAGTTAATGGCATAAAAACTACACTATACAGGCAGAGTTCCATCGCAGAGCTGTGAGGAAATGTAATCCTCCCGTTCTGAATTGATACAGTGGCAGTACCCATTTCCCGAGGAACAGGATAAGGATTGCCCCATCGTCACTGCTCTTTTGGTCCGTCCACTTGATTCCCATGGAGATTTGCTGCCAGACAGGTCAGCCCGATGCTGAGAGGACTGTTTGGATCTACTGCTGCTGTCCGCCGTCTAAGAGGAGTGTTGTCAGGTCTTTCTGAGACATGGGGTGTGCAAGCGTACATACTGTGGATCCAGTTGCCATGCCGTCGACATTGAGAGCAGTTGGGGTGACAAAAACAACCTGATAAGAGCACTTCCACCTGGTTTCTAGAGTTTTGGGTTGATGCCTTCGAACCCAAACCCAGTACCGGCAGTACCGGAGGTGAAGGAAGGCATGCAGGTCTCTACCCACCACCTTCCCCTTCTCATATATGGCATTGAGCTGGGGCCACATTTCATCCTGGGCCCACTTGATGGCTTGCAGCTCAAGGTCAGAGTTGCTGGGATGTCGGGCACCCTAGACTATTCACCAGTGGGTGTAAAAGGACCACTGGAGGGGGGTGCTGAACAAGATTTCATAGGGTGTCAGAGCAAGTTATATGGGGAGTTCTGAGCATGGAACAAAGCAAAAGGAAGGAGAGTCACCCAGTCAGCGCTAATCTCTAGGCTCAATTTACTCAAGGTCTCCTTTAAGGCTCTATTCATCCATTCTACCTGACCTGAACTCTGGGGATGGTACACAGAGTGCAATTTCCATTTTGTCCCCAATGCCCCCATGACACCTAGATCCACAAAGACCACTAAAGCAGGGCCATTATCTAAACCTATAAATCGAGGAGACCCGTAGCTGAGGAAGATTTTTTTCTAGCAAAGTTTTGCCACTCTAGTCACTGTTTCCTGTTTTGTAGGAAAAGCCTCCACCCACCCAGAGAAGGTGTCACAAAGGCTAGAAGATACTTATACCCATAATTTGCAGGTTTGGTTTTGGTAAAGCCCACCTCCCAGAACTCCCCGGGTGCTCACCCCATGCTGGGTCCCTACTGCCTTACCCGAATGTTGAGGTTGTACAGCAGACATGGCCTGCAGGCTGCTACAGTATCTTAAGGCTGTCAGTTATAGTTAGGCCCGGTTATGTCATATCAGTCTCAAAATATAGGGCGAGTGGTTCCATGCACCTGTAATCCCAGCTAAATGGGTGGCTTGGAGCCCTTGAGTGTGGTAACCCAGGCAACATGTATAGGTGGTTCCCTGGGCAACACAGCAAGACCTAGTCTCATAAAGAAAGGGAATGAAGATATGAACTTTAAGAAAAGAAGCATTTTATACGCAATACCTTTCACAATTTCATCACAGACAAGTGTCAGTCCCCCATCACTTTAAAAGCTCCACTTCTTAATTCATGCAAGATGCAATATCAGAAGAAAGAGGAAATATAACCCTGTAAATGAAAGATGTTTCTCTGAAGGTGCCGTCTATGGACTGTACTCTTGGGGTCTCTGAGCATCCTATTCATTGACTCTAGAAATATCTCCAGTAGAATAATCCAGCCACCCCTTCAAAACTCACACCAAAGAAAGGAATTAGATCCATAGATTTTGTTCCCACAAACCAGGTTATTCCACTCTCCAAACACTAGCAGCTCAGTCTTAACGCACATTATCACAGTCACAAGAATAGGGAGTGCGAACAACATTAAACAGGGGCTCCAAACCAGAGACCAACTGGGCAGGCCAGGCGTAATACAGACACTGTTCCTGGTGCTCGGATCACAGTGCAACTCACCACCCTGCCTTTTACACAGACCGCTTTTAAATTTGAAGACCCTGTTCACAAAATCTATCAGATTAGTTCTTAATATTTCAAAATAATCATCAAGTAGAAAAGCAACATATCTAACAATGCTGGTTTCCTTAATAAATATTTAATGGGATTAAAAACATAAACCAAGGCATTTTAAAATGATCTATATTCTGGCTGTGCATGGTAGCCCACACCTGTAATCCCAGCCTTGGGAAACTCAGGCTAGGCATCACTTGAGTACATGGTTTCGGGACGACATTGGGCAACATAGTGAGACCTAGTCACAATAAATAAGATGAAATAAAATGATATGATTTATATTCTATAAATGTGGAAACAAGTGATATAAATGAGACATAAAACAAAATGAGAAAACCCTATTTAAGATTATTTTCTTTGGATGTGAAATCCATGACAGAGTTTGTACAATAGAGCTATATATTAAACAGATGGAGGGAGTCCTGCCCACCAGCAGGCAGACATGGGAGAGCATCCTGCGCATCCAGGTCCATGGCTGTCGGGTTCCATTTCCAGCAGGGAGCAAAGGGGATCAAGATTCCTGGGAAAGCCCCCCAGGTAGGAGCACCCAGAGGGGGTAATGTAGTGGGGAATATGGTGGCCCCACCCATCAGCAGGTAGCTGCTACACAGGGAAGGCACCTGGACTTCGGATGACAGAGCCACATTGCCTCTCTCCTAGCTAAAGGGGAGAACGGGAGGGCACAGGTTCAGCCATCAGTGCCTTCCCCCATGCAGGGAAGTACCAGCACAGGGGCAAGCAGACAGGGAGGAGGTGAGACCCCTTCCATTTCGCTCTCACTCCAGCTAAACTTCACAGGATCAAGAACATGCAAAATATATACCCCAACATAGAAGGGGTGAGGGATCATGCAAAAATCTAGCTCATAATCCTGAGAGGGCAATACACAGCAGATGAACAACCAAGAGAACCAGTGCATGCAATACAGGAGAAACAACTGTAGAGACATGATGTCACCATGCACACATATGTGCTCACTGGGCCAAGAAGACCCATGACTTCATTTTGGAGATGGGAGAGGAGTAGACCAAAGATGGGGTAATCAGCCTCACATCAAAACTGAGGAAAAAGAGATTATCTTCAAACACCATTCACAGATGCCTGCATTCACAGAGGAACTTCTTGAACAACACTGGCTGGGGGCAAGACCCCTAAGTCTGACACCAGAGCCATAAGTTAAAGCAACAAAGCAATGGAGATGGGAGTAGAGAAGATGGCCTGCAGCAAAAAAATATGGACAGATCAAAAATGAATACAGACTGGCCACCAACACAAACTTATGACTGAACACCTACCAGCAAGGCTTGCCTGGTTCCAACAATAGTCCCTCACCCAGTAAAAGGACACTGCCCCAGGAAAGAAAGAAACTAATGGATTTAGCACAACTGGTAAACAACAAAGAGTGCGGTTTGAGAGAATGGAAGTGGCACCTCAGGGAGGAGGACGGGGGAGGTATCCCAAAAACACACTTACAGAGATTGTGATCTAAAAAACAAATTAATAACAAAAAAGGTTGAAATGTTTATTCTGTTAACACAAGCTGAATGGTATCCATTATTTTACACATAAAACAAAAAATTCACCTGAACTCCTTGCTTGTTCTCTATTTGCCACTAATATCCTCTTATTGATCTACATATTCTCCTCATCTCTTTGGCTGGTCTTGCACCCAAGAGGGCAGAAAGGAATCCTACAATCCCAATTCTACAGAGGCTGTTTGCAAGACAGGGGGAGGCTACAGTAATTGCCATACAGGATATACTTATGTGAGAAGGAAGAGGGAAAGCAATCCTGATGCCTCTCACATATAAAGGAGCTAATAGTTGCTGGAAATGGCCTCCATGGCCCACGGCGGCACAAGGAGCAGATTTGAACAAGAGAACTGCAAGCCAAAGCAGGAAGAGAAAAAAATCTGAATTAGCAGTCGTCTTGCTTTCTGTGGTTTATGCCCAACGGAGAGTCCACTTTCTGACAGTGAGCATGGAAAAGACAATCCCTGTGGTTGGAAGTAACAGCAATTGTCTCAGAAACACTGCCTATGATAAAAGGTAACAATGGAGTGCAGAAGAAAGATATAAGTTCAACCTACCTCCTTCCAGCTCAGCCCCAGGAAGGTATGATTCAAGCAGAGGAAACCACACAGTGGAGCCTTGAACCACTTCATCCCCTACAAGGTGCACTCAGGAATCCCTTCCAGTGGTCCTTATGCTCACTAGTCAACTTAAAGTCTCAGAACAACTATATGACTACAGAACAACTATACTCGCTTAACCAAGATGCCTCACTCCTTCCTCTCTAAGAGTAGTAACATAATATGTATATCACATTACAAAATCCTACATAGAAAATACATTTTAAATCATATTAATAAACATCTATAAGAAACATGGACATGATTTTCCAAAAATCCTGGGAAAAAGGAAGACCATCCCTTCTGTCTAGTAGGGTTTTGCTTAGCCTGCGCTCAACACCCAGGTGTACTTTTGGCACTCATACACTTTCTCCATCCAATCTTGGCTTCTTCTTGGGAATCAGACCTCTCTATTAACTGGTTTGCACCATGACACCTCCTGCTTTATGACATCATACTCCCACCAAGTTTACTACCACCTGGTAGTTTACTACCACCTTGGGGTTTCCATGGAGATACAGTAAATAAATATGGATCATGACAAGTAACCAAAGACCAGTGCATGTGACCAGTATGACCAGCGACAAGTGTACTTCACACTGGACACATGTGCTTTTTGTCCACTGAGAATATCCACTGAGGTATTCTCCAAGTTAGCCTCCTCATCCCTTGTGGCCACAGTTGATGTTTCCTCTTCTCTAAGGATATCAGATAAGAAACAAAATTGATCAATGCTTTATAGTCGAATCCTTTGTCCGTAACTTTAGCGGTAGAGTCAAAAGAGCATGGAATACTGGAGATCTGGGCAATTGGAAACCTGTTGCAATTGGAGACCTACTTTAAGTTTTGACTTGACTTGCTAAGTGACTTTGAACAAGTCATTGACCCTCACAATCTCTCTGCTTCCTCATCTGTTACATGAGGACATGAGGACATTTGGTCAATCATTCTGTCTGGTTCCCTAATTTTCTAAAATTGAGTTGTAAAGTAACCTAAAAGATACAAAAATTGGGAACTCAGGGCCTTTCAAAGAAACAAACAGAAATATGAGGTGATGTAGGAAATGAGCAATATTGACCAAAATGCTTCTTCTAATTGTCTCCAGATGAAACAATATTTCAAGTTCATACCTTTAAATTAAAAACATTAAAAACAGATTGTTGTGCCCAATCAGCCAGGAAGGCATCACCTTCAGACCAGTCCCCAGGCCAGGGCAGGGATTCGTTCAGCAGCCTAGGGAGCCTGATAGAGGCCAGAAGCATCAGGGCCGCAAAGTGGTCACAATAACCCCACAGAGGGGCTGAAAACGTAAAAGAGCAACAACAAATGACACCTATAGTCCTCTTCTAAAAAGAACAACAGAAGAAGCACTATAGTGCCTACTGATTTAAGCAACTCTTAGGGGGATGCAGAATTGACGTATTGTCCTACCAGGTAACAAAGCAAAACATTACCAGAAAAGAAGGCAAACTGGGTCATAGTAACCACACCTATCATCACCCAGGCTCAGGAAAAGAAACTGCCCACCCAAAACAGCCAAAGGAAACAAAAGAATTACTCACCTCAGCTACATAGACACAAAGGCAGAATCAACTACAAACTCCTAGAAGATCCCAATCATCATGCCAGCCAATACTAGAGACACAGTCACTCAATATGTGGAGGAAGTACGAAAGTAAAGCACAGGAGAGAAGGCAAACACCCAGCAAACACCACAGAAATCAATACACCATCGAAGGGAAGACAAACTCTAGAATAACAAAGATAAATTTGAAGAAATGTGCCACCTCCCAGACAAGGAACTGAACCTATGACTGTTACAAGCATAGAAAGAGTTATGGGAAGAATTAGAAAAATGCAAGGAAAAAGAAGTCAGCATGGCCGAGAAACTGAACAAGTTAGAAGAAGAAATGGAAAATATTGAGAAAGAAAACATCAACAAAGATAAAATAATTGAAGAATAAAATAAATACCTAAACAAGAATCACAAAGAAACCCAAGATCTAAAGGGAGTATCTGAAGAGCTAACAAACACAGGGGAAAGTTACGAAAGCAGACTAGATGAAATTGAAGAACGAGTAAGCACCCTTGAGGACACTGAAACGGAGAGGGAAAAGAAAGACTGAGAAAGGGAGAGACAATCTAAGAAAATAGAAGAAAAACTCAGAGAACTGTCCGTATTTTTCAAGAAAGGAAACATAAGAGTTATGGGTGTCCGAGAAGGAGAAAGGAGGCACATGGGTACTGAGAGTCTATTTCAAGAAATAATGGAGGAAAACTTCCCAATCCCGAATAAAGAAATGAAATTTGACACCAGAAAGCCAAAAGAACACAAAACTACAGCAATGAAAGAAAAACCACAGCAAGACACATTATTGTCAAACTCCCAAGAGTCCAGGATGAGGAAAAAATAAGGAAACTGGCTAGAGAGAAGAAGCAGATATCATTAAGAGGAAAACCTATTAGACTGACCTCAGACGTCTCTGAAGACAAGACAATAACTAAACAAACACACAAACGCCCTAAATGAAGATCTAGACCATATGCAACTAACAGATATCTACAACACCGCACCCCCAAAGAAAGGAATACGCATTCTTTACAAACGCACATGGATCATACTCAAAGATTGACCACATATTGGGACATAACGTAAACATTAACAAATATACAAAGATTAAAACAGTACTAACACTCTGGAAGGGACCCCTTTGCCATGCCACCCTCTTCACCATCCCTGGGAGCCAAACCCCACAGGCAGGTTCCTGTGGAAACCCACCCACCTTGCTCACGCCAGGTTAGCTGCTGGAGGTCACTGGTACCGGTGCTGCTTGGAGCCGGCGCAAATTACTAAAGTAAAGTATAGATCTACTTTCAACCTGGAAAACACTCCCATCAACATGCCGACCAATACAAGATCCATGGTTTCTCAATATGTACAACAGGTTAGAAAGCAAAAACAGTAAGGAGAAAAACTTTAAACATGCAAGCAAGCCCTACAGGAAGTAATCCATCACCAACAAAGAAAGGACAATCTCCAGAAAACATCAAAGAAATGATTTGCATCTCAGAAAAAGATTCCTCTTTAACATGTTAAATGCACTCCAACAATTAAGAGAAGAATTAGAAAAAAAGGACAACAGTATGATAGAAGCATTTAATGCATGAAGGGAAGAAGTACAAACATATACAAAAGAAAGCATCAATATGTACAACCTAATCAATGAACTAAAACATGAAAAAGAATCCCTAAAATTGAAATTGAAAGAGACTCAAGATTTAAAGTTTGCAATAGATGAGCTCAAAAACGCACAGAAAAGCCATGGCAGTAGAATAGATGAAATAGAGGAACGAATCAGCACACTTCAGGATACAGAAATAGAGAGGACAAAGAAAGAAAAAGAGAGAGAGAAACAAAGTAGGAGGACTGAAGACAAGCTCAGAGATATGTCGGATTCCTTAAAGAAAAGAAACATAAGAGTAATAGGACTCCCAGAAGGAGAGGAGAGATTTATGGGAACTGAAAGTCTTTTCAATATAATAATAGAGGAGAACTTCCCAAATCTGAAGAAAGAAATGAAAATAGACATACAGGAAGCCAAAAGGACACCCAACTACTTTCATGAAAGAAAAGCCACAGCGAGACATATCATCGTAAAACTTCCTAGAACCCAAGATAAGGAAAAAATAATGAGAATGGCTAGAGAAAAGAAACAGATAACCTAAAAAGGAAAATCCACTAGAATGACCTCAGATTTTTCTGAAGAGACACTCCAGGCAGGGAGAGAATGGAGTCACATCTACAAAAACTTCCAAGAAAAAATGTGCCAGCCAATACTCTACTGTGCAAAGCTATCCTCCTACTATGAAGGAAATTTAGAACCTTCTCCAACAAGCAAAGTCTCCAGAAATTTGCTACCACTAAACCCCCACTCCAAGAAATTTTGTAGGAAGCCTCAAGATCAAAACCATAAGAAGATCAAATACAAGAAACAAAAACACAAATTAAACCCCAAATGATCACCAGGAAACCATTAGAATCGCAAATATCAATAATCACCCTAAACGTCAATGGTCTAAACTCAGCAATCAAAAGACGAAGAGTTGCAGACTGGATCAGAAAACAGAACCCAACATTCTGCGGCCTCCAAGAAACATACCTGATCGCAAAGGGTAAGCATAGACTGAAGTTGCAAGGCTGGAAATCTACACTACAAGCAAACGGCCCCCACAAGAAAGCAAGAGTTGCCGTTCTTGTATCAGACAGAGCAGACTTCAAATTAAACATTTAGAATAAAACATTCTTAAAAGAAATAGAAGATGATGTAAAAAAATGGAAAGACATTCCCTGTACATGGATCGGAAAAATCAACATTATCAAAATGGCTATACTACCAAAGGCCATCTACAGATTCAATGGAATTCCAATAAAGATCCCAATGATATATTTTAAAGAGATAGAACAAAAATTACTGAAATTCATATGGAACAACAAAAGACCCCGAATAGCCAAAACCCTATTGACAAACAGAAGAGAGGACGGAGGTATTACTATTCCAGACTTCAAACTGGACTACAAAGCCATAATACTTAAAACAGCATGGTACTGGTACAAAAACAAACAGCCCAATGGATCACAATTGAATATCCAGAAATAAAACCACACATATACAGTCAATTAATCTTTGACAAAGGGGCAAAAAACATACCCTGGAACAAAGATAGCCTCTTCCGTAAATGGTGCTGGGAAAAGTGGATCAAAACTTGTTAAAAAAATGGACCAGGATAAAACCCTCACACCCTGTACAAAAATTAACTCAAAATGGATAAAGGACCTGGAAGTGAGACCTGCAACCATAAAATACAGAGAAGAAAACCTGGGAAAAACCCTTCATGAATTTCACCTCAGAAATCCATTTGGGGAAACAACTATGGCCACAAAAAAATGAAGGAAAACATAAACAGCTGGGACTATATAAAACTAAAAGGTTTCGTACAGCAAAAGAGATAATAAACAAAACAAAAAGAAACTCAACCAACTGGGAGAAAATTTTTGCCCTCCAGACAAGTGACAAGGGTCTGATAACAAAGATCCACAAAGAGCTCCTACAGCTCAACAAAAACAAAGCAAAAACCCACTCAAAAAATGGGGAGAATAACTAAGAAGACACTTCACCAAAAAGGAGATACAGATGGCTAATAGGCATATGAAAAAAATGGTCCACATCACTAATAATCAGGGAAATGCAAATTAAAACCACACTGAGATACCATCTTACACCAGTAAGAATGGCCCACATAAATAAAACAGACAACAACAAATGGTGCGGATGTGGGGGAAAAGGAACTCTCCTACACTGCTGGTGGGAGTGCAAACTGGTTCAGCCACTATGGAAGACTGTGTGGAGGACCCTCAAACAATTGAAAGTGGGTTTACCATGTGACCCAGCAATCCCACTACTAGGAATCTACCCAGAGGACATGAAGACATTAATTCAAAAGGACACATGTAAGTGCAAGTTCATTGCAGCCCTGTTTACAGTTGCAAAGAATTGGAAACAAACCAAATGCCCCCAAACAGATGATTGGCTAAAAAAAAAAGTGGTACATTTACACGATGGAATACTACACATCAATCAAGGAGGACAAACACATGTCATTTGCAGCAACCTGGATGGAACTAGAAAGACGCATTAGGAGAAATAAGTCAAAAAGAAAAAGAGAAGTACAGGATGGTCTTGCTTATATGATGGATACAGGGAAAGACAAACAAACAAATAAAAAATGAAAACAACCAATGGGACTCAACCATGGAGCGAGAGAGGAGGAGAGGGAAGATGGCGGGGGAGGCGAAGACCACAAAAGATCAGGATAGTTAACAAATGTTAGTGAAGTGGGAAAGCCCCGGGGTAAAATAAATAAATAAATAAATAAATAAATAAATAAATAAATAAATACCACCTCACATTTACCAGATATCAGAAGAGAACAACAGACAAAACAACCAACAACTGAATATCAAATTAACCAACCAACAATTTGCAGAAAAATGGGAGGAGTGACTGGAGGGGGGATACAGAGGGGGGATATAGAGGGAGGAGGAGGGGTCAATTAATGCAAAATTGTGACAAATCAATAAAATGAATTTAAAAAAATAAAAAAAAAAGTACTAACTTTTTTCTCTGATCATAAAGGTAACAAACATGAAATCAACAATGAAAAGAAAACCTGTAGAATGCCCAACAAATGGAGACTGAACAAGGTGTTACTAAATGAAAACTGGGTAACTGAGGAAATTAAAGAAGTTGAAACCTTCTATAAAACAAATGACAAAGAAGACACAGCATTCCAAAATGTATGGGACTCAGCCAAAGCATTTCTAAGAGGAAGGTTCATAGCAACACAGGCTCATATCAAGAAGGCAGAAAATAACCAAAGAAATAACCTAATCTCCCAACTCAAAGGACTAGAAATAACAAATAACAACCCATAACCAAGCTGAAGACAATAACTAATAAACATAAAAGCAGAAATAAACAATCTATATAGTGAACAGATTATTGCAAAAATCAATAACACCAAAAGATCATTGTTTGAAAAAATAAATAAAATTGATAAACCCCTTGAAACCCTCACAAGGAAAAGAAGAGCGAAAAATCATATAAGCAGGATTACAAATGAAATAGAAATTACAACACATATCAGAAATGCAATGGATAATTGTTCAGCTGCCACAAACACAGACTCTCAGAGAAATCAGCAAATAGGAAAGTTTTATTACAAGACTCAGCTGAGGGCACTGGGTCTCAGAAGGAAAGTTGGACCCAAGGCCTCAAGCTTCATATATGATGCAGCAATTTATAAGTTTTACAAAAGCAAAAATACATTTCCATATAGAGGCAGTTTCCTGCCTAACATGGTACAAAATTTAATAGAATACACAAAATTGACATCAACTGCAATTTGTGACACTCTGGACATTTCTAAAGAAATAATACCTCCATGGGACTAGGCCTTTTCACCTTGGATAAGTACTTTTCTTTCTCCCAGTTAAGGGAAGTGTAAGCAGCTGTGTCCATTTGCTAACTTGCTTTTAACTTTCACACATACACAGCCTGGCCTGAGTTAGCGAATGCTAGGAAAAGGTCTACAAAGACCAAGTTGAGTCTCCTTCAACCTTGAGATGCCTGCATCTCAAGCGAACTTTTAGGCCTAGTGGATAACACTTTAGGTTTCAGTCTTGAGGGGGTTTAAACTCATTTTTACAATAACCAGAGGTTACTATGATCACCAATATGCAAACAAATACAACCACCTCGATGAGAGGAACAGATTCTTGAAAAGATACAAACACCCAAAGATAAACAAAAAAGTAGACAAACCAATCACAAGCAGCGAAACTGAAACAGTCATAAAACTCTACCTAAAAACAAAAGCCCAGGACCATATGGCTTCATAAATGAATTCTATCAGACATACAAATGGGAAATAATGCCTGCACAACTAAAGCTTTTCCAAAAAATTGAGAGAATGAAATCTGCCGAATATATTCTATGAAGCAAACATTACACTCACACCAAAACCAAATAAGAATAGCACAAAGCAATAGGCCAATTTCCCTAGGGTTCACGGATGCAAATATCTTAAATAAAATTTTGGCAAATCGAGTCCAACAATGTATAAAAAGCATTGTTCACCATGACCAAGTGGGATTTATCCCAGTTGTGCAGGGATGGTTTAACATTCAAATATCAATTAATATAATCCACTCCAACAAGGAGAAAACCAAAAACCGTTGGTCATATCAATAGATCAGAGAGAAAAAGATGTGGTATATATACACAATGGAGTATTACTCATCAATTAAAAATGACAAATTTGATGAATTTATATACACCTGGATGTACCTGGAAGAAATCATTCTAGCAGAAATGAACCAGATAGAAAGGGACAGTAACCAAATGGTTTCACTACTATATGGTCAACCAAATGAAACTACACAAGGGGAGAGAGAGGACCAGCTGGAGTGGGTAGGCAGGGGAGGTGGTGGGTGACCCCCAGGGACTGAAATGATGTGAAATATATATAAATAAAAAATAAATAAATAGGAAAAAATAGATCAGAGAAAGCATATGATAAAGGTCAACACCTATTTATCATAAAAGCTCTTGAAAATCTGGGGATGAAAGGAACATATCTCCACATAATAAAAGCCATCAATGACAAACCTTCAGCAAACATCATCTTAAACAGGGAAAAACTAAAGTCATTCCAATTAAGATCTGGAACCAGTTAAGGATGCCCACTAATGCCACTACTTTTTAACATTGTACTGGAAGCTCTGGCCAGGGCAATAAGACAAGAGAAAGACATAAAAGGAGTGCAAATAGGGAAGAAGAACTGAAGCTCTCATTATTGCAGAAGATATTATTCTTTATGTAGAGAATCCAAAAAAAAAAAAATCCGCAGAAAAACTTGAAAAAAAAAAAAAACTAGTTCAGTAAAGCAGCTGGTTACAAAATCAACACACAGAAGACAGGGGCTTTCCTGTACACAAAGAGTAAAGAAGAGGAAGAGTTAGGTTAGGCTTGGACTGAGTGTATCAGATTTCCCAGCCTCTCAGCTGGGGCAGCCATTCTGAAGGTCAACAGCTTCAACCCCAAAGCACAGCCTGCATGGGCTGGGGCTTGCAGTGACTGAGCGTCACCGGCCCCAGGAACTCCAACTCGCACTGGCCACCACACCAGCAGCTGGGGGAGAAGATCACATAAGTCAGGTTATGTCTCCTTCAGGACTGCACACTGAGGCAGCTCCCAGTTGCCAAGGAGACGATCCTGGGAGAAAAGGTAGCACTGCAATTTGCAACTGAAAGGACCCTGGCCAGTCAGGAAAGCATATAGGCAGAGTAAACCACAACTATATAGGCTTCACATGCCTAATATTAGAACAGTAGTCACCCAATACATAGAGCAGATCCAAAAGGAAAACACAGGAAGGAAGAACATAAATACTCAAGCAAGCCATAAGAACAATAACTCACAATGAAAGGATAAACAATCTGAAGAAACCATCTTGGATGGCATGTAAGAAATGCTCCACATGTCAGACAAAGAATTCAGAATCAACATGATGAAAGTGCTCAAAGAGCCCAAGGAAGAGGGGGGAATAATGGAAAGCAAAAGGGTAGAAGCCTTGAACGAATGAAGAGAAGTAGTAGAAAAAAATAAAAAAGAATGTCACAAAATGAACAATACCATCAACGTACAGAAAACCGAAATTGAAACCCTAAATAAGAAACTGAAGGAGATGCAATGCATGAAAAGAGAAATAGAAGAACTCAAGAATGCAGGGAAGAGCCGGGAAAGCAGATTAGAAAAAATAATGAGCACACTAGAGGATACAGAAGTAGAGAGAACGAAGAAAGAGAGTGAAAAGCAGAGTAAGAAAACAGAAGAAAAATCAAAAATCTGTCAGATACCCTAAAGAAAACAAATATAAGAGTAATTGGAATACCAAAAGGTGAAGAGAGAAACATAGGTTCTGAAAGGCTCTTCAATGAAACAATGGAGGAAAATTTCCCAAAAATGAAGAAAGAAATGAAAATAGACATACAGGAAGGAAAAAGAACACCAAACTACTTTAATGAAAGAAGAAACACAGCAAGACACATCATAGTGAAACTCTCAAGAGCCAAAGATAAAGAAAAATTTTGAGAATAACGAGAGGAAACAGATAACCTACAAAGGAAAACTGATGAGGCTGACCTCAGATTTCTCAGAAGAAACATTCCAGGCAAGGAGAGAAAGGCATCACATCTTCAAAACAGCCCAAAGACAAAAAGTGCCAACCAAGAATACTCTACCCAGCAAAGCTGTCCTTCATTTATGAAGGAAAAACCAGAACCTTCTCAGACAAAGACTACAGAAATTTGCTACCACCAAACCTCCTCTCCAAGAAATCCTGAAAGAAGCCCTAAGATTGAAACTTGCAAAGAATAAAAGGAAAGAACAATAAAAAGAAAAGAAAAAACAAACTAAAACAGAACACCAAATGACCACCAGGAACCCATTGTTGGACTCTCAAACAGCAATAATTACTCTAAATCTCAATGGGCTAAACTCATCAATCAAAAGACACAGAGTTGCAGACTGGATTCAAAGACAGAACCCAACATTCTGCTGCCTCCAAGAAACACATCTGATCCCAAAAGACAAGCATATTTTGAAGGTAAAAGGATGGAAAACAATTCTGCAAGCAAGCGGCCCCCCAAAAAAGGCAGGAGTAGCCATCCTTATAGCAGACAAAGCAGATTTCAAAATAAAAAAGTAACAAAGAACAAATATGGACACTACCTAATGGTTCAAGGGTCAACAAACCAAAAAGACGTAACAATTATCAGCATGTACTCAACAAATGAAGGAGCACAAAGATTTATAAGACAACTACTAAGAGAGCTGAAAAAAATATAGATGAAAACACATATGTAGTAGGAGACTTCAACACCCCACTCTCAACAAAGGACAGATCAAAAAAACAAAAATTCACAAGGACACAAAACCCTTAAAAGAAGACCTAGACAAAATGGACCTAATAGACATCTACAGGATGCTACATCCACAAGGAACAGAATACACCTTCATCTCAAATGAACAAGGATCATTCTCTAAAATTGACCACATACTAGGTCACAAGGCAAACATGCATAAATACACAAAGATTAAAATAATACTAAATTTTTTCAAACCATAAGGGCATCAAACTAGAAATCAACAATGAAAAGGAAACAAGAAGAGCACTTAACACTTGGCGACTGAACAACGTGCTTCCAAAGGAAGAATGGGAAACTGAAGAAATCAAAGAAGAAATTAAAACTTACTTTGAAACAAATGACAAAGAAGACACAGCAGTTCAAAATGTCTGGGATGCAGCAAAAGCATATCTAAGAGGAAGATTCATAACAATATGGCCCATATCAAAAAGTAAGAAAATAACCAAAAAAACAACCTAATCTACCAACTTGACAAATTAGAAAAAGAGCAACAGAAAAACCCAAAATCCAGCAGAAGACAAGAGATAACTAAAATAAAAGATGAAATTAATAATCTAGAAGCCAAAAAGACTATCCAAAAGATTAACAAAACCAAAAGCTGGTTCTTTGAAAAAATAAATACAATTGAGAAGTCCCTTGCAAAGCTCACAAAGGAAAGAAGACAGAAAATCCTAGTAAACAGAATCACAAAAGAAAGAGGGGAAATTACAACAGACAAAGATGAAATCCAAAGGATAATAAGAGATTACTATGAACAACTATATGGAAATAAATACAGCAACCTGGATGAGATGGATAGATTCTTAGAAAGATACAGCTCCCCAAAATTAAACAAAGAAGATATAGAGAACCTAAATAAATCAATCACAAGCAGTGAAATTGAAGCATTCATCAAAACTCTACCTAAAAACAAGAGCCCAGGACCTGATGGCTTCACAAATTAATTCTACCAGACATTCAAAGATGAAATAATGCCTGCATTACTAAAGCTTTTCCAAAAAATTGAGAAAGAAGGAATACTGCCAAACACATTCTATGAAGCAAACATCACACTCATACCAAAACCAAATAAGGACAGCACCAAGAAAGAAAACTATAGACCAATTTCCTTAATGAACACAGATGCAAAAATTTTAAACAACATCCTGGCAAACCGAATCCAGCGATGCATTAAAAGCATCATTCACAACAACCAAGTGGCATTTATCCCAGGGGCACAAGGATGGTTCAACATCTGGAAATCAATTAACATCATACACCACATCAACAAAGAGGAAAACAAAAACCACATGATCATATCAATAGATGCAGAGAAAGCATTTGACAAAGTCCAACATTCATTCATGATAAAAGCCCTTGAAAAATTAGGGATTAAAGGAACTTACCTCAACATAATAAAAGCCATCTATGACAAACCTTTGGCAAATATCATCCTAAATGGGGAAAAACTAAAATCATTCCAGTTGAGATCTGGATCAGGCAAGGATGCCCACTCTCCCCACTACTCTTTAACATTGTACTGGAAGTCCTAGCTAGGGGGATAAGGCAAGAGAAAGACATAAAAGGGATACAAATAGGCAAAGAGGAACTGAAGCTATCATTATATGCTGATGGTATGATTCTCTATATCTATATAGAAAACCCAAAAAAATCCACAATCAGACTACTTGAAAAAATAAACCAGTTCAGTAAGGTAGCTGGATACAAAATCAACACACAGAAGTCAGTGGCTTTCCTATATGCAAAAAGCCAAACAGAAGAAGAAGAAAGCAGAAAAACCATCGCATTTACCATTGCACCAAAAAAAAAATTAAATACCTGGGAATAAACCTAACAAAAAATGTGAAAGAATTATACAAAGAAAATTTTAGAATGCTCCTAAAAGAGATAGAAGATGACATAAGGAAATGGAAAGACATTCCCTGTTCATGGATTGGAAGAATTAATATTATCAAAATAACCATCCTACCAAAGGCAATCTACAGATTCAATGCAATCCCCATAAAAATCCCAATGATATTTTTTAAAGAGATAGAACAAGAATGACTGAAATTCATATGGAATAACAAAAGACCCCATATATCAAAAAGGTTACTGACCAGAAAAAAGGGAAATGGAGGTATTACAATTCCAAACTTCATACTATACAACAATAATAATTTAAACAGCATAGTATTGGTAAAAAAAAAAAAAGAGTCAGACCAATGGAACAGAATTGAGTGCCCTGAAATAAAACCACACATATATAGTCAACTAATCTTCAACAAAGGAGTGAAAAACTTATCTTGGAAGAAAGATAGCCTCTTCAATAAATGGTGGTGGGAAAATTGGACTAAGACATGCAAAAAAATGAACCAAGAAGACTCCCTTACTCCATGTGCAAAAATCAACTCAAAATGGACAAAAGACTTAGAAGTCAGACCTGAAACCATAGCATACATAAAGGAATACTTGGGCAAAACTCTCCATGAATTACAGATCAGAAATCCCTTTCTATAAACACCCACAGAAGGCAAAAAAATGAAGGAAAACATAAACAGACGGGACCACATCAAACTAAAAAGCTTCTGTACAGCAAAAGAGACAACAGAAAAAACTAAAAGATGCCCAACCGAATGGGAAAAAATTTTTGCCCTCTACATGACTGACATAATTAATAAAATGACATGATTAATAACAAAGATCCACAAGGAACTCACACAACTAAACAAAAGCAAAACAAAAAGCCCAATCAAAAATGGGGAGAAGAACTAAAAAGACACTACTCCAAAGAGGTAATACAAATGGCCAACAGGCACCTGAAAAATTGCTCAGCATCGCTAGTAATAAGGGAAATGCAAATCAAAACCACAATGAGATACCACCTTACACCAGTAATAATGGCCCACATCCAAAGAACAGGCAACAAGAATTGCTGGCAAGGATGTAGACAGAAATGAACACTACCACACTGCTGGTGGGAATGTAAACTAGTCCAACCACTATGGAAAGCAGTGTGGAGGACCCTCAAGTTAATGAAAATGGAACTACCATTTGACCCAGCAATTGCTCTCTTGGGAATTTACCCAAAAAGACCTCACTGTGGGTACAAAGGGACACCTGTGCTCAGATGGTTACAGCAGCACTATTTACAATTGCAAGGACTTAAAAGCACCTGAATGCCCCCATAAAGATGACCGGATGGAAAAAATGTGGTACATATGCACAATAGAACATTACTCATCAGTTCAAAATGACAAATTGAACGAACTTATAACAACATTGATGTACTTGGAAGAAATCAGATTAGCAGAAACAAGTCATAAAGAAAAAGACAGAAACCAAATGGTTTCACTAACACATGAGATATAGTGAAAAAATAAAAGACTTGAGGAAAAGTCAATACAAGCTAAGCACCAAAATGAAGTGCACAACTTTGAGCAGGAGGGAAAGGGTATGGAAGCAAGGAGAAGGTGGAAGGGGTAAACCCCTGGGATTACAATGTTGTGAAATTTATAATTTATAAATTTATATAAATAAATTTAAATTTTTTTTAATTTAATTTATTTATATATATTTCACATCATTTCAGTCCCTGGGGGACACCCACCACCTCCCCTTCCCACCTGCTCCAGCTGGTCCCCATTCTCCCCTTGTGCAGTTTCATTTGGTTGACCAAATTAGTGAAATTAGTGATTAGTGAAACCATTTGGTTTCTGTCCCTTTCTATCTGGCTCGTTTCTGCTAGAATGATTTCTTCTAGGTACATCCAGGTTTCCATAAATTCATCAAATTTGTCATTTTTAATTGCTGAGTAATATTCCATTGTGTATATGTACCACTTTTTTTTCATCCAGTCATCTGTTTTGGGGCATTTAGGTTGCTTCCATGTCCTTGCAATTATAAATTGTGCTGCGGTAAACATCCGAGCGCAGGTGTCCCTTTGTACCCACATATAGGACTCTTTTGGGTAGATTCTCAAGAGAGCGATTGCTGGGTCAAATGGTAATTCCATTTTCATTAACTTGAGGGTCCTCCATACAGCTTTCCATAGTGGTTGGACTAGTTTACATTCCCACCAACAGTGTAGTAGTGTTCCTTTCTCTCCACATCCTCGCCAGCAATTCTTGTTGTCTGTTCTTTGGATGTGGGCTATTCTTACTGGTGTAAGGTGGTATCTCATTGTTG
>PVHY01021679.1:0-23536 GCA_004024945.1 Uropsilus gracilis
TCCCAGGTAGCTGGGATTACAGGCACGCACCACCACGCCCAGCTATTTTTTTTTTTTTTCTATTTTTGAACTAGGTCTCGCTACGGGCCCCAGGTGGGACTCGAACCATGATCCCTAGCCCTGGCCGCTTCATAGGCTGAAGCTTACAGACACGAGCCACCGTGCCCGGCCCCAAGAGAGCACCTTTTTATGGACTTGTCAGTGACTTGCACATTCCCTTCAGAAAAATGTCTAATCACTTCTGCTCCTTTTTAAGTCAGATCCTCTCTTTCCCTTCTGACAAGTCGTTTGAGTACTTTATAGATCCAAGATCTACCATCAGTAGATACATACAACCCTGTCCAAAACCTTGAAGGATTCCAAACTGTGTGGTTGCATTGGGGTGGGGGGCTGGGGAGCATCAGTCCTCCCATCCTCTCTCCCTCCCTTCCTTGCTTCCCTCCTTTCCCATGTAAGGGTGGATTGTTTGGCACACCCTAACTACTCAGGTAGAACATTACCAAAGTTTCTCTCTATGTGAGATTTGAAGACAGCAGTTTTGTTCTTTTTTTTTGGGGGGGGGTGGGCTATCTTATATGCACATACTCAAAAGAGGGCAGGTTTGTTAGAAATAGGGAGGGAAGAATAAAGGACACCGGAAGAGTAAAGGACACTGGCACACACACAAGAAAGCAAAATACGTGCATCACCCTCCCCCCCCCACCAAAGGGACAGTGGGTTGAAAGTGAATGTGGAGAGGTACACCTACCAATAGTCACAGGTGGGCACAAGGACTGTCTGAAGATAGCAGTTTTGGAAATGGGTGACCAGGATCCTGGAGGGCACCCTCCGTATCTGGCACCTTAGGTCCTGTGGTAGAGGCGGGCTTCTGGTAGAACTTGACCAGCCCAGGCTGATTGCTGAGCTGCGTGGGGTGGTCGACCCCTGCCTCCAAGGGCTGTGGGAAGGAGCCAGGGGAGGCCCAAGGAGAGTGCCGTCAGCTGAAGTTGACACCCTGAGCATATCCCTCAGTGCTAGTACCTGGGACTACTCCTGCTGCTTACTCTTTATGCTGCTGCTAATGCGCATTTTTAGATATGTTAATAGCTGCCATATATATATATATATATATATATATATGCACCAAAGGAGCATATATTTCTTTATATATATATATTTCTACGCTCCTTTGGTGCATATATATTGATGACTATTATGTGTTCCTTATATTGATTTCTTTATCATAACATATGCCTATTTTTACCTACTTTAGTTTTAAGTCTCCTTTGCATGACATGGCATAGTTTTGGGGGGTCCCATTTGCCTATTGGACTTTTTTCCAACTTTTTCCTTTGAGCCTATGCTTACATTTATTTGGAGCTCAGATGCATCTTCTGGAGATAGCAAAATGTTGTTTTAGTTTTCTTATCCAACCTGATACCCTGTGCCTTTAAATTAATATATTCAGTCTATTTATCTTTAGATGATTTTTTTTGAGACCAGGTCTCCCTATTTTTGCCCATGGGACCACAAGCTCACATTGCCCAAGGTACCATGGACTCAAGCAATCCCCAGCCTCAACTGAAGATTACAGGCTGAAGCTTACAGGCACGAGCCACTGTGCCCAGCAACTTTAGATGATTATTGATATGTGAGGATTTACTATCGCAATGTTGTCTTTAGATTTTTGGTTCTTTTCCTCATTCTGTATTTTGTGAATTTTTTCCCTCAATTTAAATAAGAGAGCTCCTTTTAATATTTCTTTCTTTTTCTTTTTTTTCCTTTTCTTTCTTAGAGACTAGGTTCCTTAGCCCCAGCCTTCCAGGTAGCTGGGATTACAGGCATGCACAACCATGCCTGGCTATTTGTTGTTATTTTTTTTTTGAGGTCTCACTATGTTGCCTGGGGTTGTCTCAAACTCAGGTACTCAAGTGATCCCTAGCTTCTGCCTCCTAGGTAGCTGGGATTACAGGTGTGCACCACCATGCCTAGCTATTTTTTGGAATTAGGTCTCGCTGTGTTGTCCGGAGTGGGACTCGAACCGCACCATGATCTCTAGCCCCAGCTGCTTCATAGGCTGAAGCTTACATGCACAAGCCATATTTCTTAAAGAAGTTTGTAAACTCTTTTTAGCTTCTGTGTCTCTGGGAAAGCCTTTATTATGAAGAAGAGTCTTGTATGATATAGTAATTTTGCCTGTTATTTTAAATCTCTGAGTAATTTCTGTATTTTGCTCCATTCTCTCCTGGTTTGCAGAGTCTCCTCCCTCTCTCTTTCTCTCTCTCTCCCTCTCTCTTTCCTACTTTCTTCTTTCCCTTCTTGATGGGGGTACTTCCGTAAGTTACCTACTTCCCCTGACCTACCCATTCACCATTAATATTCTTTCTTTGTATTGAAATATTGGTAGTTTCAGTACTATGTGTCTTGGTTTAGGTCTCATAACATTTTGATAAGTAGGGTGTTCTTTCAGCTTTATGGACCTGTACTTTCCCAGGTTTGGGAAGATTTACTTTGTTATTTCTTTGAATAAGCTGTCTGACTCCTTCTGTCTCTCTTCCCTTCCTGGAATTGTGTTTTCTTTGATTTTATTTATTATAACCATTTTGGACTTAATTTGAAATAGAGATATAAAAACTTGCTTTTTTTGGTATTCTGGATAGTAGTCTCCTCTTTGTGATATCATATTCCCTTGATGTTTTACATTTTTCTGTTTGCACATTTTAAAAATAAGTGTCTGTGGTGCTAGTTTAGAGAGTTGAACTACTTTTACTTTCCTAGAAAGTGGTGTTATGGTTTTAATTGATTTTAACTTTTTGGCCTTTCTTGGCTTCTGCAGATCTTGTATTTGCTGAATTGAAGGAGCAGGGGTGGCCTTGGTGAGATTTAAACTGCTAGGGGAATGTGCTGCTGACTTGTGTTTTTGGCACTACCACTATCCATCTTCTTTGGGCTCCATGTCCATGATAACTCAGTATTTGACTGCAAACTGAGGGGGAGTTCAACCTAGTGCTGTGTTCCTGGAGACCTGGCCTAAGATAAGCACCACAGCTTCTCTACATACAATTTCCTTCCACACCATTCCAATTTTTCTATGACTCAGTTGGTAGCCTGTTGATGTATTTCCCCAAACCATAATGTCCCCACATTTCTCTCTACCTACCTCTTGATCCATGAAATGTTTCTTTTCTCTCTCTTTCTCTGTCTGTCACCATCTATGTTGATCTCCAATATTCAAAGAGCACATCAATTTTGCTCCAAGCCATGGCATCCCTCTAATTAAGTGCCAGAAAATTCTGTCAAGAATTAAGTAAGAAGTGCTGATACCATTTTGGTTTATCATCCATAACCATAAGTTCTTTGGGGTACTGTATTTTTTTAAAATTGTGATTAAATAATGTGTGGACATCAACACTCCTGGATGTATAATTTACAATACTTCCATTGGGAACACATATGGAAATTAGGTTAACAAGATATTAGGTAAAAAGGATACTTTACTGTCTAAAAGAAATATACTATATATTAAAACGAATATGGTATCAGGATCAGAAAAAAATATGTCTCACTGGATTGAGTCTATGAGTTCTGGCACTAGCAAAGAATTATTTATTTCAGGGGTGCTGCAGAATGTCTAATACATTCAGAACCTTAAAGCAAGACTCTAGAACTTTATTTGGAATGCCCCCCAATTTTAAGATTCATGAAAATAATTAACCAATGTATTTTGATTTGCCATAGTTTCTAAAGGCTTTTGAGAAATGTTAACAGGTTCAGATGTTCACAGAAAGCATTTCACAAGCATTCCACAGTGAATTCCAAAAGGGTCATAGACTGATGACCTTAGACTTAGCAATATTTTTGTATAGGCTGTCCTTTGAAACAGAGCCTTTGTAACTTAAAGCCATGAATTGTACTTACCTAAAATACATAAAGTATGTTTAGCAATATTAATTTGTAAAGGGTACAGAATTTACCTGACTTTATATTTCTAAAATAGATTCTTCAGCTTCTAAGTCACTAAGCCATACTATTTTTTGAGCAAAGTGACTATGCCTCATATGTTTGCAATTTGAGGATTGGAAGTAGGTTTAAAAATTGTTCAGGCTTATATGGAAGAAGGGGTTTTTAAGACTTTGGGCTTTTGATATTAAAACTGGAAAAATTCCAGAAAATAGGTAAAAATTGAGAAGTATGCATTGTGTTCTTATTGATAGCATAAGTAATATAGTTTGTGAGACCCAGTGCAAAATGAATGTATGGGGTTCTTTGTTAAGGTTTTAGGTATTAAGCCATTAAAATAAGTGTGAGGCTCTTGTGAAAATGGAACTTTTTGTACCCAAATGGGAAATATGTCTGTACAATAAGACTTGCTCATTGTCAACCTACAAATTGAAGGATTTTGGATGCTAGTGTGTCTCTGTAAAAATAAGAAAAAAGAGGCTAACATAAAAGTGTCACAAAAAAAATACTTGTAAGAATTAAACTGTAGAATTATAAACATTTTCTCCACAAACAGCCTCTCACCAAACCTTCTAGGTAGTCAGCTATGTTTTCAGTAGTTGGAGAGAGTTAATGGATCTGAGAAGCATGACCCTAAGTCATATTTGATTTTTCCTGAGGTTACTAAAAAATGCAGGACTCCTAAGACATTTCTCAATATTTTTGAACAAACATTTTTGAAATCCATTCACTCCCTGATTCACTCACCAGTGAGTACTTGCTAGAGCTTTTACCATTTGAAAAACTGAACAAGCAGGGGAAATATGAGAATGAAGAAAATTCACTTTATTTAAGGAGTTCACGGCTCAATCAGTGTTATATATTATGGGAGAAAGAGTAATAGGAGTTCAGAATAGGAAAAAAGAGAAAGAGTGAACAGTCTCAAATAGATTATGGTGTCTCAACCCTAGAGTCAAAGAGTTTCCCAGGCATTTCAGGTAAAGGAAATACCACAGAAAAGGAACAGAATTTTGAGCTGGGTGCGGTAGCACACACTGGTAATCCCAGGTACTTGGGAGGCTGAGGCTGGGAATCACTTGAGTCCTCAGGTTCGAGACTACCCCAGGCAACATAGAGAGACCTAATCTATAAAAAACAAACACAAAACAAAACAAAGAACATAATTTTGAAAGAGAAGTGGTGAGAAGGTATATGGCCAGGGGTGAAGATGGCAATGAACTAGGAGGTGAAATTAAGTGAAGGAAATGAGAGAGCCTTGAAGGGATTCCTATGCTCTGTTCCATAGTTGAAACATATATTGACACCACCTGAAAATTTCCAATTGTAGAGTGACTTAAAAAACAGGCAAAAATTAAATAAAGAAATGACAAGACAGGTGCATGACCTTCTAAATACAAAAACAAACAAACAAACAAACAAACAAAAAACCCAAAAAATACCCAACAATTTGGTGCTGTGAAGATAGGAAGAAATTTAAATCATGTCTTCAGCCTCCAAGATGCTAATATATGACTGGTGCTAACACAGTTTGGGGGAGCGAGGGGGGAAGAGAGAGTAGAGAGTAGAGAGAGAGAGATCACCTGGGACTTTTTAGATAAGATGAGAATAGCAAACAAAACTTGTGGGAACAGATAACAAAAGCAGATAAACAGAAATGTCTCTGTGTAGACAGACAGACAGAGAGTTAGAAAGAACTTACTTTGTTCCAAGAAGTGGATTCCTTAGTTCTTGTGTGTATGTGTGTTTATTAGAAGAGCAGTTGATGTGTGTGTGTGTGTGTGTGTGTGTGTGTGTGTGTGTGTGTGTATGTATCATGCAACCACGTCAGGCCAGGCAGGTTGTCAATTCGGGCAAATGGCAGTAGATTCTTGGAGCTTTTACAATATCTAATGTGCCTTTATTCTGACCAGGGGACACCATACACATGGCAGGCAGGCAGGTAAAGACAGAAGAGACTATCTCTGAAAGAGGTTGAACAATAACTTCCCCACCTAGCTGCCTTTGCACTGTTAGGTGCCCTAGCCACACAATGAATACACTGCCACAAAGCCAACCAGGTCAAGTACCAAAGCTGTTTGACATGGGTGATAATCAAGAGTGAAGAAAGATGGGACAGGCTGGAGAGAGAGATTATTGCATCTGCTCTGCTCTCAACTGCTTACTACAGCCTTTTATTAAGAAGTTAAATAATACATTTAGAAGTTTATCATTGCACAGCGATCTAGTTACACTAAGCGTGCTCATTCGTTTCAAGGACAAACAGTTGCAAAAGGCGAGTCTTGAAAAAGTACCATCTTTTCATTTGGGATAGTTTTGGGTAGTTTTTTCTAATAGCCAAATTTGAAATACAGTCATTATCAGGAGAATGCAAGGCTATCTCGAACACAATTGTTTCTGTGATCATAGGGGCTGATTACAGTCAGCTGGCACCAACCCAGTCCCACCTGCATTCCAGAGGGAAGGGCTGCTCCCCAGGTATACACCTGGTGTTCAGTTCCTGACCTTACACTGTTGCAAGTGCAAGGCCCATCTGTTGTTTGCTAGCAGCTCAAGGTTTTGGGCTCTCCTTTGTGGGGAAGGCAAAAAACAGCCGGATTTTAACCCACTTTCCTTACAGTGTGTTTACTAGAATAGTATCACACTTTTAGGGTCATTTATGCAGAACTTGCATCTATATAATATTGAAACTTCCCACTCAATTCAAGCTATTTTTCTTAAGATTGTCAAAAAATAAAACTTGAAGCTGGGAAGACAAATTAACAAACAAAATTCCCCTAAAATCTCAGGGTTGGCAATCAGATATTAACACCAGGTCTGTAAGTAATGATAGGATTGTAATCTACAAAAAATAAATTTAACCTTTCAGGCTCTCGTTATTTATTATCTATATCATGCTCACTTTCTAACTGCACTAACCTTTTTCCCTTTGACAATCTTAGTATTCAAACATCTTTTCTACATTTAGGACGTAGATGGATTTGTGTCATATACAAAAACAGCACTCTTTTACTTAGTGCATTCTAGAAACCAATAGTTATAACAGACGGGGGGAGGGGGGTTAACTACTATTTTTATGACTCAATTTCTATAAATAACATATTCTGGTAAACCAAATTGAAAAGCATGTATATCACTGCCTGACCACAGGATCGGACTTTTTTACCATTAGAATCAGATAAAATTTCCAGAAAAAGACCACACTCAAATATTTTGCCTTGGTAATGATATAAACCATTGACTATAAATGGAGAAAATTAATTTGTGTCCTTAGCAGAGATTAGCAATAACTAGCTGTTTGCACTTCAGAAAGAGAACATGTTTGTGGACTTGGCATAGAGTAAAACAAGAAATTCAAAGAATCAGAAGAAGAAACATTAATGGAGAAAGGTGAGGTCTTGCCCATGAAGTATGCATCGTAAGTCCTGGAAACCTTGGGTGTACAACTGTTAAGAAAGAGCACGTGCGGGCAATTTTCTTTAAAAGTTGCTCGGGGCTTCATTCCCACAACCAGTTAGGAGTTTTAATGCTATGCAGCTGTTAACTAACAATGTGGCTTCAGCCAAGATTCTTTTTTTATTTTTAAATTTTATTGTATTTATTTATTGTTCAGGATATATTGGCTTACAACACTATTTATGGTTTAGGGGAATAGGTTCACACCTCCACAGATGTGTGTCACCACATAACCCACTACCAAAGTACCCATTGAACCCTCCACCATATTGTTGTACCCTGTTCCCACTTTGTATCCACCATACTACCCACCCTCTCTAGTAGCCTGAATTCTACAGACATATTTCTAGGGTTAGTTTATATTTAGTTTTGTCAGTTTGTTTTTTCCCTATAGTCCACATATGAGTGAAATCATACAGTATTTGTCTTTCCCCTTCTGATTTATTTTGTTATCGGGAGGTGGGGGGGGGGTTAGGCTTTTTTTTTTACTAAAAATCCATTTATTTATTTATCTATTAATTAATTAATTAATTTTGCCATCTTATCCTAAACCAGCTAAAAACTTTTACCATTCAGTATGGTACAAAAGGGGTAAGAGCCTTTTTATTAACCCTTAAGCTTCCATGGACTAGTTACCTTTATCATAGATACCAGATATCTAGATACCAGCTTCTTGCCCCAGGGCCCTTTACCAAACTAAAGAAAAAAAACAAAACAAAACAAAAAAAAAAAACACTTTATTCTTTAAATCTGTCTCTCTCCCCTTACCCCTGCAGGGTTCTCCCCTCCCCCCACAGCCCTTTACAGTATAATTCTAAAGCCAGACCAAACTCTTAAAGTGATTACTGGTGTTACATGTGTTACAAGCTAAACATAAAAATCCAGTTACATTGTCCAAAACTGTCCTTAGTCCCTGGTCACCTCAACATGTTCAATTAACTTAAGCTCCAAAGGCACATGTTCCAAATGCAGGGCATCCTTTTAATTCTTTGGTGTCTGTTCCCACTTCCTCCAAACATGTGGTCGAAGACAAGACGTTCTTCTTATGGTGTTTCTCTTAACTTTAGGTGTTAGAAAAGCTCCAAGATACAAGAACCAACATCAAGTCCATCCTCTCAACCTTCACTTATGGCCTTTCCAAAAACATCTTAGTCAAACTAGGTAAAACAAGGCTGGGCACAGTGGCACCTGCCTGTAAGCAGCAGCCTAGGAATCGCGGGAGGACTGGGATTCACGGTTCAAGTAATGTAGCAAGACCTAGGTCTGAAACAGGGTATAATGAAGACTTTTTGACTTAACTTAAACTGGATACACCTAGCCGAGCACGGTGGCTCGTGCCTGTAAGCTTCAGCCTATGAAGCGGACGGGGCCAGGGATCGCGGTTCGAGTCCCACTGGGGGCCGAAGCGAGACCTAGTTCCAAAAAAATAGCTGGGCGTGGTGGTCCGCGCCTGTCATCCCAGCTACCTGGGAAGCTGAGACTGGGGATTGCTTGAGTCTGTGGTATCCCGGGCAACGAGAGCCTGCGGTTCCACTGGCAAAAATAGCGAGACCTAGTCTCTGAATGAATGAATGAATACATACATACATACATACATAAATACATAAATAAATAAACTGGATATACCTATCTGCCTGCTTCTCTCTACAAAGTAGGATACAAGCAGACCATTAGCATTTTCACTGTACCTGCCTACTATTGATATGCAAACATCAGCCACTAGCTTCTCTCTGCTTTCTTCCTCTTTCAGACCTATAAAGAAAAACTTAAAGACACAGTTTAAACTCTAAACTTGTGGGTTCTTACCACCATCCCCAGCCTTATCAACCAAAATACCAAACCAATGCAAGACTATCAGTGCAGACTAGTTTATTTCTAACAAAGTGATTTCTAATTATCCTAATAACTACAAAAGAAACATATATGACTCAGATTACTTCAACATCGTCCAAAACCTTTCTCAGCATTGTCCAAAGTCCTTTCCCAGATTGCCCAGAAATCCTCAGTCTCTCAGTCCTGATCATCTCACCAATGTCCAGTCAAAGTCCATCTCCAGACGCTTGAAGGCATGTTCCTTTGGCTGCTCCCTTGACTTGCTCCTCCTTGTCTTCCACACTGTCTTCTCCTTGTCACCTTCAGGTAGCAGGAACTCCCTGGTGCCGAACCAGCAAAGTTCACTTTCTTCTCAGGCCTAACTTTTGTACAGCCTCATTCAGACACAAGTCAAACTCAGCAAAACAAACTCCAACACAGAGTTCTAATCTGCAAACTCCTTAACTGCATTCAGCATACATGCTGCCAGCCTGGGCCAGCCAAGGGTTGTAGTCCCCTGGTGGCCACATGGCCAAGCTCAATGGCTCACATCTTTACAAGATGGCCGATTCCCATCTCTCCTCCATTGAACCTCTCTCTCTAGCTGATCTCCATATTGGAATCCTTCTCTTTGTTTGCACACCCTTTATATATCCTGATTTCCTGCCTTCCAGGCAATCTGTTTCACTTTGACCATTTCACTTCTTTCTCCCCCTGCATCTCCCTGAAGGGAAATTCCAACTAAGGTCATTCTCACATTTTAGCATCTGTCCTTGTTATCTGCAATCTTAAACAGGAGACACTGTGGGGGGGAGTAGCACACCCTATCAGTTCCAAAAAAATAGCTGGGTGTGGTGGTGCACGCCTGTAATCCCAGTTACTTGGGAAGCTGAGACTGGGGATTGCTTGAGTCTGTGGTACCCCAGGCAACGTGAGCCTGGAGTTCCACAGGCAAAAATAGCCTAGTCTCAAAACAAAACAAAAAACAACTAGATAAAACAAACTTCAACACAGAGTTCAAATCTCCAAACTCTTTAGACTCCTTCAGCACACACGTTTAGCTTGTGCATGCTAAACCTATGTGATCCTCAACCAAAGGCCATGGACCCAGAGCCCAGGCCAACTCAGCCTTGTGGCTGGGCTCACATCCTTTGCCAAAAAATGGGTGAATCCTTTCTTCTTCTAAGCCCTTTTTATATCTTTCTTGTTTTTCCCACCCTTCTGGGAGGCTTGTTAACCATCTCACATCACAAAAACCTTGTTTTTCTTTGTCCTCACCTTCTGTCCTTCTGAAAGTAAACTATGAATTCTAAAGAAGGCTAGCACCACACCCTGGAATTTAGAATTGAAATTTATAATTCTAAAGCAATTGGGAAGTAACTCCTTTTTTTTTTTTTTTTAAAAGCTATTGCCAATGGCATGGCATCAGTGTGTGTTAATTGCAGATGTCTTCCAATAATTTCACTCAGCAAAATTCCCTCCATTTCTACCCATATTATTAAAAATGGAAAGATTTCATTCTTTTGTATTTCTCTAAGTAGTATTCCATTGCATATACAGACCACTTTTTCTTAATCCACCCATGTGTATTTGGACACAGGTTACTTCCACAACTTGGCTATTGAAAATAGTTATGCAATTAACACAGGAGTGCATATACCTCTTTGAATTAGTGATTTTGCAAAGTTTTAAAAATGTCTCTGTTTCTTTACATGTAAAATTGACTATTAAAATGGAGATTTTACATGAGATTGGAAAAGTTTATGAGAAGCAACTTTTGTAAAACATCCCATAATTCATATATGATTCATAAATGTTCGATTTACTTCTTTTTTGTGGTTTTTCCTGTCTTCTTCTCAAGTCATAATTTTCTCCACAGAATTTCCTATCACCTAATTGTACATTTCCACCTAATTGTAAAATCTTCATTGACTCCTTCCCATCTCCTAAAGCTTATTCAGTACCTGGAGAGCAGGGATTTTTGTATTTTGTACCTAGCAAATTGAACAGTATCTAGAATATTGTTAAGATATTTGTTGAATGAATGAGCATGAGAATATTGTCTTTCATACAGCAATCTTCTTTGGCTAGTAGGATATTTTGAGTTGTTTGTTCACATTTACTTCTCCTTAACTAATGAGGATTTTTGGAAAATGGTCCTTGGTAGGAAGACATTATAGAAAAATTGGATTATTTAAAAGGGTATTCAAACCTGTCAGCTAAGAAATTACGCTTTATAAGCTGCTGAGTTGAGTAGCCACTAGAGGGCAGCAGATGGCTTTGCCATGGTGTGGTGACCATTGCCCCATTGTCACTGTGTCACTACAGTAGTGTCACTACAGTAGAGGCTGGGGAAGTGGTGGGAGCAACCTGGGAGGGAAAACTGAAGGACTAAATAATGATATTTTTGTTTTTGTTTTTTTAAAACTCACCTATATTTCCATTGCCAGGGAAAACTATATCTATAGCTTTTGAGTGAGAATAAAGTTATTTCTTTGCACTAAAATTAATCATTTTTATTTTTATTTAGTTATTTATTTATTTTTATTCTTTAAATCACAAACTCAGTAAATGGTTTTTGGGATTTCTCCCCCACCTCCCTTCCTCAGGTCCCTCCATTCTTTCACACCCCACTCTTTGTTGTTTGGTAGTCTGTGTTAAGTCCATTAGTCTCTTTCCTGTGGCAGTGTTTTTTCATTGGGTGAAGGACTGTGTTCTCTGAACCAAGCAAACCTTGATGGTAGGTTTTCAGTCTTACATTTGCATTGGGCAGCCAGTCTATATTTATTTGTGGTCTTTCCATGCTTTCTCATTGGAGGCGGTCTTCTCCAACCCCATCTCTGCTGTTTTGCTGCTTTACCTTATGGTTCTGGCATCAGATTTAGGGGGTCTCACCCCTGCCATTGTTGGTGAAGAAGTTTCTCTGTGGATATTGGCAATTGTGATTGGCCATTGTAGATCAGCTCCTCTGCCTCAGTTTGCAGCTTTGCTGTGGGGCCACTGCTCCCAGTCTTTGGTTTTCCTTTCCTCTCCCATAAAGTGGGGAGAAGGCCTTGCTCTCCTAGAAGGCATCTCCGAAGTGACGTCTTGGGTCTTCCAGACCTGGTGAACGCATAGGTGTGCTTCGTGACATCGTGTTTCTATAGATGTTTCTCCTGTCTCGCCTGAATTGGTTCTTTTGATTGTCTATCTGGTGTGTCCAGCTCAGGCTTGTGGGCTGGATTTTTACTTGGTCCCTCACCCATTTTATGATGGGGTTTGAGTTATAGATATTTCTGTTTCTCCTGAAGATTAGCTGGAGAGTGATGAAATGGAGGGGGCACCCCTCCCCCCCATCCAAATGTGCATTGATACCTCCCTGTGTGGGGGCAGGGCCCAGATGTCCATGCATGTGCCATCCCAATCCCCTCTTGGGCTGGGCCTAGGGGCAAATGCCTTGGCCAATATGGGCTTCAGATGGCTGCCATGCAGCAACCATCCACTGGTGGATGGGGCTACAACCCCATCCATCCCCCCTCCTGGGCTCTCCAGACTTGAGTGGGCTTACCCCAGAACTTAACTGCCTTTGCTCCATGCTGTATAGGGGTGGAAGGGTGGGAGTCCTGGGCCTCATGGAGTCCTCCAGACCAACTCGGCAACCCCTGACTGTGTGCAGCTGGCCTGCACCCCCCCTGCACCTTCCTGACGAGAAAATGCTACCTGTTTGGGGTCTCCCTTCCAGGTTCAGTGTCCTGGAAGGGGTGTAGCTCCTCCAACCCAAACCCGAGGAAGAAGGGGGCAGAGCTCTGGGGTAGCCAGGTGTGCCAGAGACCTCCATGTGGCCCAGAGCTCTGCCCCTTCTGCGTCAGGTTCAGATGGGAGGGGCCACACACCTTCCAGGTCGCTGCACCTGGAAGGGAGGTCCCAGACAGGTAGTGCCCTCTGGTCTGTAGAGCACAGGGGTGTGCAGGCCAGCTGCATACCACTGGGGTAGTTGAGTTGGCCCAGAATAAAGTTATTTTTAAAAACAGGGGGGTGGGGGCAGGAAAAAACAAGGCATTTAGTAAGCTTCAGAGTACTTGGAAACATGTGTTGTAATCTCTAAATTTTCTTTTTTATAATGAAGTACCAATGTATGTATGAGCGCGTGCTTATTTTTTAATTTATAAATTATAAACACAGATGACTAATATTTGAAACTTTTTTTGAATTGAGGATTAGGATTAAATGTTGATATAGACCACAGTATAAATTTTAGTTAAACACTTTTTTATTTTGACATCTTACAATTTGACATTAAGTCTACCACTAAAAATCTAATTTCTATCTACAAAAATATTGACCCCCTTTATCTGCCCCAACTTACTTCCCCTCCAACAACCACCATTCTACTGCTAGATTCTCAGGATTTGTTTTTACTTTGTTTTGCTTTTTTGCTTGATTTATTTGTCAGAAGACAAATAAATGAGTTAGTTCCTACTGTATTTGTCATTTGTTTTATGAGTTAGTTCCTACTGTATTTGTCATTCTCTTTCTGATTTATTTCATTTAGCATAATCCCTTCAAGATTCATCTATTTGGCCTATTATAAATGGAAAGATTTTATCATTTTTATAATTGAGTAGTATTCTATTGTGTTTATGCACAATATCTTCTTTATTAGTCATCAGTTGATAGACACTTATGTGGTTTCCATATCTTGACCAATATTATTATAAGTAATATTGTCATTAAATTGAAGCTATATACATGTCTTCAAATTAATGTTTTCATATTATTTGGATAGAAACCTAGAGATGAAATAGTTGAAACTTTTTTTTCTGCCTTTCTCTTGCCTGCATGTATTTAATTAATTACTCCTATGTTATTCTATTGAGGTAACATTATTTTATAGCACTGGATGTGAATCAGACATATAGGATTACATTTATTCATATGTATGTCATTACCCACACTCACCACTAAGACATCAATAATCCTCTATCAATATCTAGTGGATCCCCTCCACACCTTGAAATCCAACTCCACTACCCTCTTAATTTTACAGATTTCTAGGGTTTGTTACTGGTTTGGCTTTAACTGTCCTTTTGTTTTTCCCTCCATTACCCACATGCAAGTGAAACCATGAGATATTTGTCTTCCTTTTTCTCACTTATTTTAGTCAGTACATCCTCTTCATTTCCAGTCATGTTATTGCAAATGATGAAAGTTCATTAGTTATTATTTCTGAGTTTTCTACTGGGAATTAATCAGCTAACTAATTCCATTAAATCCACTCATCTATCTTTAGGTACTTGAATGGTTTCCAAAATATGGTTATTGTAAATAGTATTAAAATGAATATGTGAGTGTATATCGCCCTTCAAATCACTGTTTTTAAATTCTTCAGGTAGATATCTAAGAGTGGAATTGCTTAATCACATGGTAGTTCTATCTCAATATATTGAGAAACCTCCACATTATTTTCCATAAGGACATGACCTGTCTACATTCCTACCAATAATCTACAAAGGCTCATTTTTCTTGCCAACATTTGTTTCTGAACTTTCTGATATGGGCAGTTCTTACAGGTCAGAGATATGTTATCTCATTCTAGTTTTGATTATCAGTTCTTTGATAAGTGATGATGAACATCATTTCATGCACTCTTTTGTCATCTGTATGTCTTCTTTGGATTGGTGTCTCTGTGGCTTTTCTGTCCATTGGATTATTTGGCATTTTTGCCGTTGTTGTAGCTGTTTATATTCTTTATTATTTTTTTTTTTTGTCATTGGAGATGAATCTACAAAGGCATTGCTAGAACTGATGTCATGAAGTATTTATCTATGCCTTCTTCTATGCATTTTATGGTTTAGGTCTTACATCCAGAACTTTTCTTCATTTTGAATTAATTTTTGTGTGAGGCATGAGAAAGTGACCTACTTTTATTCTTTGGATTGTGCCTGAATTTCTTAATACCATTTGTTGAAGAGATTTTTCATTCTCCAATATATTGTCTCTTTTGTTGTAGATTAACAGTCCAGATGTACATGTGCATTTTTTTGGGTTTTCAGTTCTATTCCATTGGTTTGTGTATCAATGTTTATATCAAAACATACAAACATGCTACTTTGATTACTTTAGCTTTTGCATTCTGGGAGTGTAACACTCTATTTTTCCTCTATTTTCTGGTGAGGATTGCTTTGACTATCTGTGGTCTGCTGTGGTTCCTTATGAATTTCAGAAATGTTTATTACATTTCTTTGAAAAATGTTATTAAAACATTGATTGACATTGCATCTACTTTATTACGTTGAGTAAAGTGGCTATTTTGACAATGCTTATCTCCCAATTCATGAACTGGGAATATCTTTCCCTTTATTTTGTATATCTTCTGTTTTTTTTTCTTTTAAACAATGTCTTTTAGTTTTCATCACATATATTCTTTGCCCTTTTGCTTACTTTGCTAAATTTACTCTTAACTATTCTTATTGATGGGATTGCAAATGTTATTGTTTTCTTCATTTCTCTCTTGGCTAGCTTCTTTGGATATATGAATCCAACTGATTCTTGTAAACTGATTATATAATCTGCCACTTTACTGTATTTATTATTTCAATTATTTTTTAGTGGCGTACTTAGCGTTTTTTATGTATATTATCATGTCATTTGCAAATAGTAATAATTTTTACCTTTTCTTTTTCAATTTGGATTCTTTTTCTTTCTCTTGTTTAATGTTTATACCTAAGACTTCCAATATTGTGCTGAATAGTAGTGGTGAAAGTGAACCTCCTTGTTTTGTACTTGATCTTAGAGGAAAAACTTTCAGTCTTTCACCATTGACATTGATGTTAGCTATGGGTTTGTCATATATGCCCTTTACTATATTTGTTATATCTACCCTTTACTATATTTGCTATATTTAGATTCAATGTATTTACTCTATTTAGGTAATGTATGATATATTTTCATCTATTCCCATTATTGAGGGTTTTTAATTTTAGCTGGGTATTGTATCTTTTCAAATGCTTTCTCTCTAACTACTGATATGATTATATGATTTTTGTCTTTCCTTTTACTGACATAAATTACATTGATTGATTTTCAGATGCTAACATTTTCAGATGTGTGTGTTCGTGAGATACCTTTGCCTTCTTTTGCTTTCAGATAATGCTGGCCTCATAAAATATATTTGGAAGCATTCTTTCTTTCTTTTTTTTGGAGAGTTTGAAAACAGAGGTACTAGTCTATTTTTTAATTTTGGTAGAACTTACTACTAGTGAAATTGATTCTGGACTTTTGTTATTTGGATACTTTTGATTTCTGTTTCAACTTCTTTGCTTGTAATTGGTCTCTTCAAGTTTTCTGTTTCTTCTGATTCAGTTTTGGAAGGTGGTGTATTTTTTTTTTTTTTTTTTTTTTTTTTTTTTTTTTTTTTTTTTTTTTTTTTTTTTTTTTTTTTTTTTTTTTTTTTTTTTTTTTTTTTTTTTTTTTTTTTTTTTTTTTTTTTTTTTTTTTTTTTTGGTTTTTTTTTTTTTTTTTTTTTTTTTTTTTGAGACTAGGTCTTGCTATTTTTGCCTGTGGAACTCCAGGTTCACATTGCCCGGGGTACCACAGACTCAAGCAATCCCCAGCCTCAGCTTTCCAG
This sequence comes from Uropsilus gracilis, assembly GCA_004024945.1. Lineage (NCBI taxonomy): Eukaryota > Metazoa > Chordata > Mammalia > Eulipotyphla > Talpidae > Uropsilus > Uropsilus gracilis. Next base: position 16,811 of record PVHY01021679.1, read on the forward strand.
GTAGCGTGGTACAGGAATGTACCACCACACCCAGCTATATTTTTTGGAACTAGGTCTTGATACGTGCCCCAGTGGGACTCGAACCATGATCCCTGGCCCCAGCCATGGCTTCCTAGGCTGCTGCTTACAGGCATGAGCCACCATGCCCGGCCAGGGGCTGTGTATTATTAATAACTTGTTTATTTATTTGATGTTATTCAATCTACTAGCATACAGATGTCCATAGCAATCTCTTATGATCTTCTTTATTTCTGAAATGTCTGTTGTAAATCTTTTTTTTTATCTTAATTTCTATTTATTAAAGTGTTCTTTAATTCTACATGAATCTGGGTAGAACTTTCTTTTGTAATAACTAACTTTTGGTTTCACTGATCTTTTAAATGTCTTGACTTACATTTCCTGTATTTCTGCTCTAATTATTTCTATTTTCTACCTTCTGCTGGACTTTGATTTTGTTTGTTCTTCTATTTGTAATTCATCAAAGTGAAAGGTATGGGTTATTTATTTGAACTCTTTTTTCTTGATGTGCACCTGTATTGTTCTATATTCCTTCTAAATACTGCCTTGCTATTTCCCATTGTCAATGACCTTGTCATTGGTCTTCAAGCATTTTAAATTTCATCTTTGATTTTTTTATTAATCTTATGATCATTTAGCAATGTGCTATCTATTCTCCATATATTGGAGTTTCTGGTTGATATCATTTTATCAGAGAAGATACTTGATATGATTTCAATCTTTATAACTTTGTTGACTACTGTTTAGTGACTCAAAATGTGGTCTATACTGGAGAATGTTCCATGTGCACTTGAGAATAACAATACTTAACTTTTGGGGGGTGCAGTGTCCTCTAAATGTCTATTAGACCACTGTGCTTTAATTCTTCATTTGAAGCTTTATTCCTTGTTGATTTTCTATCTGTTGATCTGTCCATTAGTTATCTGAAGTCTCCAACTACTATCGTTTTCCTGCTAATGTCTGCTTTTTATTTGATTGCCTTATATATTTTATTCTCTTTTATTTGCTGTATATATATATTTAATGCATATGTCTTTCTGCTGCACTGGTCCATTTATCATTATATGACCATCTATTGTCTGTTTTCAATTCCTTTAGGCTCAGCTGGAAGTCTTTTATTTGCTATAATTATCACTGTTCCTGCCCTTTGAGAAGAGTGGGAGATATTTTATTATCGCTTTCATTTAAATCCTCTTACCCTTGATAAGCTTTTTTTCCCAATTTTATGGTAATTAGATTTGAAAAATGACCTTTTGTCTGAAAAATCATCAAAGATTTGTTTTAGCTTTCCATCCATAAAATAATAATACAGAGTTGATGACTACAATTCCTTCATTTCTAAAATTATAAATCATTGAAGACCACTAAACAGGCAATTGATGCCTCTTTACCCAAAATTGTATTTTCTCATCAAATAACTTAGGTGAATCAGTTCTAATAACCTCATATCTCTGGAACAAGCATCATTACATGTAGGATGCTTTAGGATTTACCAAATGCTAGATTTTATTTATATTAACTGGGAAAATATTATTTCTATCTAATCAGTCTTAAAAACTAAATAACAGACAAAAGATAGACTTCCATATCTCTTGCTGAAATTCTTCAGTAGTCTACACTAGTGATCAGGGATCTATAGTTTCAAAGTATTTCCTGATGATTCTGTTGATCATCAATGTTTGAGAACCAATGGTCTAAGCTAAATTAAAATACTCTCTGTGTGTGGTTGTGTATCTACTGTTGCCTCAGTGAGATATTGTGTCTATCTTCTTGTAGTTCTTAACTTTTGTCTAGTTAGTTCCACATTTGTTTTCTAATCCTAGAGTTCTGTTTATAGTAAAGGCAAAATCATAGTATATAACACTCATTTCTTCAGTGCCTGGGCCCTCGAAGTTAACACTTCATAGATATTGTAGTTGCTTCATTGATGAACATAATAGTCTAGCTTCCAGCAGATATAATGTAATAGAGCATCCTATTAGCTTGGTACGAACAGAAATGAAACTCTGTTTTGGAACTTCTTCTGTAGTATTTTGTTGTATTGAAAATTTATAGATCTCCTTGTTTCATTCTTGTGAAACTTCAAAATGTCTGAGATGATTGACTATCTTTCAATATACAGATGAGAAAACTGAGACTTAGAAATTTATCAGGATCTCCAAGGTGATTCATGGGGGAGTTGTGGTGTGAATACCAATAAAAAGAGTGATTTTAGTTTCATAATTAGTTAGTGCCTGACTCATAAAGCCAAAGTTGATATCTTAGTATATCATACAGGATTAATGATACCTATTATTGTCTTAATCCCAGTCAAAGGCTAACAAATTTATTATCTCAATCAACTATTTTGAAACATTGTTTTTCATTTTGTCAGAGGAAGAATTTGTGGAAAAGTTCAAAGAAGGTGTTATTATTTACTCTTTTGTCTTTTCTTCTCCAAGAACACACAATTTTTATTAAATAACCTCTGAATTTTAATTTTAATATGCATAAGAAAACCATTGCAAATAATGGCAGTCTCAAAATACTAGTCACTAGTAATTCAAACATGTCAGTCAAAAAACATGAAACAATAACAATTTATGATACATTCAGTCAGTCTTCCTATAAGTCCACAAAACAAGAGGTTAGCCTTAGTGTCACATTTTTAATGTGCTTCCAAAGATATAAACATCTCCATATACAAAGAAGTAATATTGCAGTACACATGAATATACACTTTTCATGCTTAAAGAAAGACTATAAAACATTTGCTTTGTGCCAGCTACTCAATTCTAAAAAGATACTAATTTTAGATGCCCTCCCCATGTTTCATCAGTTAGGAAGCAGACAGGAATTAAAACCCCTCAAAAAGTAGTTTAGTATAGTTTCTCACATGTTGTCAACTTAGGGCAGCTCAGCATAGAAGTTTAAACTGGTCCATCTCCCTAGAAGGTAGAAAAAGTTAAGTAATTATGACATCATTCTGTTTTGTTTTTCATTTTCTTCCTTTTCTAGTTTCTGCCCCATCATCTGCCTTCTCCTTGATTGGTCCTGTCCTTCATTGGTTACTTAAATGTCTTCTCTACCTTTCTTTGTTTCAGAGCTTTGATTAGCCACTTGCATGTTTTTAGTTTATAGAAACTGATACTTTATTTTATTTTGTATGATTTTATAAAATTATTATTAAAAGTAATTTTAAAAACAGGCGAAGAGAAGTCAAGTGATGTAGCTAAATGTACAGTTAAGAAGCAGAGAAGCAAGATTTGAACCCCAGTAGGCTGATCCTAGATTGTGTTCCTTTTTCGAAGTTATGCTGTTTCACTAATTTTCATACTCTTAGTGATTAATAATCAATACAATATACTAAACCTTCTCATTGTTGACATAACACATATTGACAGAGATACACCCTATGTTAGATAGTCAGCAACCAATGGACGTAAGTTTAATTATCACGTTTTACAGATAAGGAAAAACACTTGATTGCAACGGACTTAGCCAAGACTGCATAGCTGGCATTCAACCCACTCCCATAACTTGTGTTTGGAGGCTTGTTTCCATCTATTAACTCATTTAATGACTGTGCCAGGCTTAGGAATGTCTGGCTCAATAAATGCTTTCTATCCGAATGAATGAATGCTGATCTAAATATTTTCTGGATAAGGTAGGCATGAGGCATTGGGTTAACAGACTCCAAGAAGTTAGGCAGTTTATATGTGGCACTCAGTTAAGCTGTGGAGGTAGGTGAAAGCCCAAGTCTCTTTGTGGTATCTGCTAAAGGAGGACTACTGCCCTGCTGCCTGAGAAGCAAGTTGCCAACAAGTTGAGACCCTCAGCAGATTGGCTTTTTAAAGATACAGTTCTAAGTGCTCTAAAATATTTATTAGTCTCAGACCTTCCCAAGGGACATGTGACAGAGTGACATAAAGCACTCAGCTCATGGCCCTACCATTGAGCTTCCTTCTGCCCTACTAATGAAGTTTCATAATATCTGCAAATTACTTTTCAGTGGTTCAGAAAGAGAATAAGGAAATGTTTATAATATGTAAATCTAGGTTAAAATATATAGGCATTCATTGTGTTGTTCTTTTAGATTTTATGTAGATTTGAAGCTTTCCAAATAAAAAAACTGAAGAAAGAAGAAATGAAGAAAGGAGAATGGAATGTGGAAGAAAAGGAAAAAGGGAGAGAGGAATTTCTAATTTTGTTAGAAATTTACCTTCTGTGATTCTTTGGTGTCTGTGCACTGACAACTGTCAATTCCACATACCGTACTATCTTTAAGTACAGGGTGTTATAGTCATTAAAATTGCTAAAATATGGCATCTAAGTAGATGAATCCATGGAAAAGAGTCAGAGTGCTGGTACCTATGTGTTTGTTTTTAAATTTATAGGTCATCAGCAGATTTAGTTAAACTCATATTTAAGAGATTCAGTAAATCTCTTATTCAAAAAACAATTGTTTTTCCAATAAATCTTGCAATGAAAATTTGCTAACTTGTTTAAAATATATATGAGTGAAAGCAGGGAAAAATAAAATAGCATTTGAAATCACTTGGTTTAGCAAGTGTGAATTCATTATAGATGAATAACTAGATTTTTATGGTTAATGTTCTTAATTGCCATTAAAATAACTTTGATGGGCTACTGATAGTTTTATTATCTACCCATTTGTGTCTAACTAAAAGTTTTATATATAATACAATAGGATTGCAAATTTATAGAATTCAGTAGTCAGTGAAATGTATTTGTTCATTTATAATTAATATTTTTGAACTTTTTAACATTTTTATATTTTAAAACACATGATTATCAAAAATTTTAAAAATAACATAAGCCTGAAGGAAGGAAAAAGAGTTAAAGTCTTGTTACCTGAAACAAATATCTTAACATTTTTATATAACACAATGGTATAACAGAGGCTTTCCAACTGAATATCCCTATATATTTCTGTGTTGTATAAACACACACACAAACACAAATTTTGAGTTACACACATATAATATTTGTTAGAAATTTAAAATTTAGGGCATGCTATTATATGAAGAAGATAAACTTTTAGTTAGTCTGTATACATAATTCCCTAATTAAGAACTTTCAAGTTCTGCTTAATTATTTTTACATCAATTTATATTTTTAAATAATTGTGTATTTATGAATAATTGCCTCACCTGATTTGGTCATTAGTTGAATAATTACATTATCTTACAGTTCATAGGTTTATTTTTAATCTTTATATTAGTGTTAGCATTTTAAACTCACCTTTGATAACTAGTAAATCCTAAGCAATTCCCTTGTTTTTCCTCACTTAAGAGCCATTTCTTTCTTTCATATTATGAAGCTCATCAAAACAAAGACTATGCATTGATATATTCTGTTTTTTTAAGGGAAAATAAAGTACCTTGACTTGTCTTCTATATATTACTTGGAAATCTTGCTGACAAGATTCCTACATGACAAATGTTTCCTGGGATCTTCATATAAACAGCATTGTAAGCATTTATATGTATTTGGCATCCAGGACTGCAGTTAGCTGGGTGTGAGGTTGAAAGTCTTAGTGAACTTCAGGCTGTGTCTGTTCACATGACACAGAGCAGAACTGTGTGAGTCAGAAACTCACTGTTTCTCTGAGTTGACAAATGGGGATGGACTTCCCAGCCTGCCTTTGACTTTCTGCAGATTGCTACCCTTTCCACCTTCCCATCCAACTTGCCTTCTTGCCCACTAAGAAAGGACAAAGACCTCAACTTACCCCACAGCAGCCACAACACCCGCAGTCTCCACACAGTGTCCCCAGGAGACCACTGACAGCTTGAATGGCACAGAGAATCATTTGGACACCTCCTGCAACCAGCAGGTTGGCGAAGAGAGTCAGGTTCCAGGGAATTACGTCTACAGGCTCTAGGCACTTCTTCCATAAGGATGAATCACTGAGATAATCCCTGTTGGGGACATGGGATAAAAGACTAATTTGTAAAAAGTATGCAATATTTAGACTAGAAAGTCAGCATAATTGTTTTTCTTTTGCAATACTTTCCATATAAAACATAAGAATATTTCCCCCTAAGAAAAATATTTCCAAACAATTATTTTAAAGATACCTAACACTTTTATTGAGTACTTGTTATTTAGGACATTGTTATAAATATTTTATACATTTTTGCACACTTATTCCTCATAGAAACCTTCTGTTTTTCCATTTACAAATAAGGATACTGATGTGCACAGAAGTTAAGGTCACACAGCTGTTAAGAGACAAAGTGATTTTTGTGAGGAAGACATCAACTTGAGAAAACAGTCACCGCCATCACGTGCTATGGAGTCACAAAAGTGGAGACAGTCCAGGAGTAGAATCTCACAAATGCTCATTGCCTTTTCTTACCCATTGGCAGGAGGAACCATTTGGACTTTGAACAAGTTATTTATCAAGTGAAGTGCAATCAAAGTAAAGTAAAAAAAAAAAAAGTATCACATTGTTAAGGGGAGAGCTTGGTTTTTAAGGCTTACTCTACCCAAATTGTTAATTTGCTTCAACTGTATTTGTATTAGTATGTGGGGATTCCACAAACAAAAATTTTTCAGTAGGGGAAAATTTTATTAATTTTCTTTATTGGGAAGTAAGAATTTGCTGTCTTAATACTTATTTTTTTATAATCAAATTATTTATACATAAATTTCACATCTTTGTAATCCGCGGGGTTCACCCCCCACCCTCCCTGACCATTC
>PVHY01021680.1:0-23551 GCA_004024945.1 Uropsilus gracilis
TGACTACATGCACCCTCCTGAGGACACAGGACAGAAACAGGAGAAGAGCTACTCAGTCAACTCTTAGACTCTTGAGAAATAAGAACTTGTGTTTTCATGTAAAAGAATGAATAAAAGTAAGCATTCATTGCCTGTGTATATGCAGTTAATTTAGTATACAGAGTTAATTTAGTAGAAAATCAGAATTATGACATTTATAGCATCTGATCGTGAAAGTTTACTGCCAAAATTTTGATATAAATACATGATGATCTGTTTTTGCCAGCTTGGCCTGAGTGTTTATTAGAAATAATGATAATATTTTTGAAGTAATCGTAAAATGCAGCATCAGGACAAGTCCTGCCATCGGATTGAGATCCTGCCTTTACCACTTAGCAGTCTGGGGACTTGCAAATTCACCAACTGTATCCAGTTTCCTCACCTCTAAAATGGGAACGATGGCACCCCCTCCAGTGTGGTGCTGCAGTGATGATTAAACTAGCGAACTATATATAAAGCACTGGGAGCATTGTCTTTTGCTAAGAAACTATGGGATAAAAATGTCCATTCCTAAGTGCAGTAGATCATATATTGAGATATGTTTTATGAACGTAGCCACATGAACGCAGGGTTAATGTCAGAGTCCTCAGGATGGACTTGGAACCTGCACTTGTAGATGACTTAGAACACTCAAAATTAACCCACCTTTTCCCCTCCCCCATTTAACTGTGGCAACAGGTCACAACCTGCTATCTCCCCTAATTCTCTGTCCCCAAAGATAAGCCATGCAGCCATTGGAAAGCTGCCATCCATCATTACATCACTGGATATAATTATTTTTCAGAAACTGGCTTGTCGGCCTGAGACCTGAGGTGGAAGTGGGCTGGGCAGGCCTGTCAGGAAGCGCAGCTGACCAGGCTTTGTCTCTCTGGCGCTGTCTTGTCTCTGCAGCTTATTGTTCCAGGGTATACGTTTTTTTGTTTGTTCCTGCATTTGGAATAGGAAACTTTAACCTTTGCAGAAAGACAAAGATGAAGATGCTTGTTGACATTGGCCTCAGCGGTCACCTCTTCATGGAATTACTGGCAATTGATTTTTTTTTCATCACCTTGGTCCTTTATTATCTTGTCATGATAAACCCTGTGTGACTATTTTGTACTGTGTTGCTAGCTTAGCAACGAGGCTTTGGGAACCCATGTGGACACTGTTGATGAGGAGCCGGGTTTCCAGCTGAAAGTGCTCCTGCTGTGACACTGAGACAATTCTTCAGAATGAAAAGGGCCTCATTGTGGCAGTGACAACCTACAGCAGAAACAGGTTTCATAAACAATGGTTTCATATAGGGTTTGTGTATGTCAAGGAACAAAGAGAACAAAGTGCTCTTGGTGATGTTCGTAAACTTGGACCTCTAGAGAGTGAGATGAATTGTGAACATTCTGAGTTCAAAGAGCTTATTGGGAAAAAGCACAAGATCCTCCCTGAACAGAAGGGCTGTGGGGCCCACTGGATGATGACCTGCCTGGGATACCATCAGCCAAGACAGACCTTCTTTTAGATACTTGAAGCGCTGGTTCTTTTCCCACGGAGTCCAGAAAGCATAACAGAATTTAGAAAATAGTTATGAATGACTCATCTATTAAGCAGAGATCAACATGCAGTCTCTCGTCATAAAAGATCAATGGCTACTGACATTGAACACATAAATTTATACTGAACTGCTTAAAATCTAAGGTTTCTGTTGCCAGAAGTTAAGATGTGCTGGGGGTAGTGGGAGAAGGGAGATAAGGAAATCAGGTGTCTGCTAATTGGAACTTACAGATTAGAACGTACACATGAAGAGACAGGTATTTGTTTTTCCTTTGCATATAACCACAATCTGAATGTTTGGTGGGAGTGCCGAGGGATGGATCCACATTACAACAACATAAGCACATCACTCAATTAGAAGTAAGGAGTGAGAGAGATGCACATCGCTAAGATGAGTTCACAATTTGAAGACCAGCACAAGAGTGACAGCTCTTCAGGGGTGTGAAACTACCCCTGCAGAATCAGACCCTCAGGGAGCAGTTGGGTTGTTTCTGCAGGCAAAGCTTTTTGCAGTAGATCCCAAATCTGGAGAAGACTTTTGAGACTTCAAAGACTTGGAGTCCAAAGTGAGAAACAGGCCTTTCAGCAATCGTTTGAAGGCATGATGTGGGATGTGGCAGTGAGCAAAACTATGGACTTTGTGCGCAGATAGGCCAGGATTCAAATCCTAGCTCTTCTCCCTAATGTGTAACCCCCACCTTGCTTCTTCTAGTCTTAGGCTTCCTGGATAAAATCAGGAACTTCATAAGGACATTTCTGTGTTAAAAAAAAATTCATGCAAGCTTACTGCACAACAGATCTTGAAGAAGTGTTAGTTATTATTTATCTGGTCATTGGAGAGAGTAAAAGAAACTAGAAGGAACCAAGATGGCAGAAAAAAGTCAGGAAGGAAAAGAGAAATACTGGATGGTCTCACTTACATGAGGGGAAAAGGGAAAACAAAAGAACAGACAAGGAAAATTTAAAACCAACTTTCAGCAAAATTGAAGCAAAGACCATGAGAAGGGAAGGGTGGGGAAGTAGGAGTGGAAAGGGCACAAAACTCTAAAGGACACCTGTATCCAGATGTTTATTGCAGCATTATTTACATTAGCCAAGCTATGGAAACAACCCAAATTCTCCAAAGTAGGTGAATGGCTCAGGAAGTTGTGGTATATGTACACAGTTTGTCAATCAAGAAAGACAAACTTATGTAATTAGCAGCAACATGGATGGAGCTAGAAGGAATCATGTTGACAGGAATAAGTCAGAAAGAAAAAGAGAAATATGTGTTGGTGTCACTTATATGAGGGAGACAGGGAAAACAAACAAACAGACAAGAAAAACTTAGAACTAGCTATATCAGCAGAACTGAAATATAGAGCAAGAGTGGGAGAAGAGAGGAAATCAGGGGTGGGATGGGCACAAAAGACTAAGATGATGGCACATGGGTGACAGGGTGATGGGAGAACCCTGGGTCTGACAACGATGTAAAATATATATGCATATATATACTTGTATATATATATATATATATATATATATATATATACATATATATAAATTTAAAACAAATTTTTAAAATTTTCTTAAGAAATTCAATATCTGGATTTTAAATTTTTCAGTCATTTTTTAAAACTGAGTGGCAACCTTAAGAGTGCATATAATTCCATTGTTACATCATGTCAGAAACACTGAATTTTTTTTCTTTTTTTACTTTTTAATAATTTATTTATTTATATATATTTCACATCATTTCAGTCCCTGGGGGTCACACACCACCTCCCCTCCCCACCCGCTCCAGCTGGTCCCCACTCTCCCCTTGTGTAGTTTCATTTGGTTGACCATATATTAGGGAAACCATTTGGTTTCTGTCTTTTTCTATCTGGCTCGTTTCTGCTAATATGATTTCTTCTAGGTACATGCAGGTTTCCATAAATTCATCAAATTTGTCATTTTTTTAAAAATGATACAGAAAAATGTTTTATTTATTTATTATTATTTTTTTTAATTTAAAATTTATTTATATATATTTCACACCATTTCAGTCCCTGGGGGTCACCCACCACCTCCCCTCCCTGCCCGCTCCAGCTGGTCCCCACTCTCTCCTTGTGCAGTTTCATTTGGTTGACCATATATTAGTGAAACCATTTGGTTTCTGTCAAATTTGTCATTTTTAATTGATGAGCAATACTCCATCATGTATATGTACCACATCTTTTCATCCACTGATTTGTTCTGTGGCATTTGGGTTGTCTCCATGTCCTTGCAATTATAAATAATGTTGTAATAAACTTCCAAGCACAGGTGTCCTTTTGTACAAAAATTGAGGTCTCCTTTGGGTAGATTCCCAGAAGTGCGACTGCTGGGTCAAATGGTAATTCCATTTTCATTAACTTGAGGGTCCTCCACACAGCTTTCCATAGTGGCTGGACCAGTTTACATTCCCACCAGCAGTGTAAGAGTGTTCCTTTCTCTCCACATTCATGCCAGCACTTGTTGCCTGTAAAACAAATTTTAAAATAATCTAAAAAAAAAAAATTAAAGGCTAAGAGAATGGTTCACCAGTGATAAGGAATGATGTAAAATAAAACAAATTTAAAAAATAATATTAAAATTAATAACTGTGAAAATACTAAAAACTACTAAATTGTGTATTTTCAAAGAGAAAAAAAAAATAAAGCCTCTCTAGTGTCCTATGCTTTGCTAGGCATTGGGGCAGAGACAGGAAGAACTCACACAAAAGGCAGTTAACAGTTGTCAGCTTGTGTTCTAATGAGAGTGTATTCCATTTATTTTCATAGTTGCAGGGCCTAATGTGTAGAGGGCACTGAATGAATATTTATGAAATAAATAAGTCCATGAAGAAATGAGTTTGTAATGGTTGTAGCTCTGAAAGAATCTGACAGCGAATGAGACACATGCACATAAATAACAGCAGGGAGAGCACACAGAGAGGGGCCTTCTACCCTATCTCCAAGATTCCAATCAAAGCATTGCTTTGAAAGTCTGTCTCAGCAGGGTGATAATGTGTGTGAATTCTTCAAAGGTCTGTGACAAGAAGAGATCTAAATGGGAGGGCCAGCTGCAATATTAAATCAGTCTATTACATCTTAAGCACAGGGTTACAAAGAAACACAGAAGTGAATAAACGTTAATTAGAACGTTTGTGAAACTCACAGGACTAGGGAGAATATTGCCAAATACATCCTTCCATTGAGTGAGACCTACACCCTCAAGGAGAGAGAAATTACTTTGTATCTTACCAAGTGTAAATAAAATCATATCCTATGCCAAAATGTGCTTACTCACTATGAAATGATAAAACCTAAATTTAGGAATGGCCGTACCAAGATGCTGCTGAGAGGAATGCGTAGATGGAGTTGTGCTTCATAATTTTGAAATGGCACATTTGCACATTCCTAACTACATCGAAATCTGCATATTCAAAGTTAAATAAAATAGATCAGTTTATTTTTTGCCCCTGAAATTCTTCTCTTAATTATCAGCTATTATCACGACCCCTTAGGCATGAATCAGAGCACATTATCTTGCCTCTTCCTGTTGCTTATTAAGTTGGCCTCCTATACAAGTCAATGCATATTTGCAGTAAAGGTAAAGGAAAATAAATTTAAAGCCATGACTCATCATAACATTTAGCTGTTATCCTCAAAGGATAGATGGACAGACAGACAGACAGACAGACAGATTGATAGACAGACAGACAGACAGACAAACAGATAGGTAGATAGATAGGATAGACAGGCATTTACTTATATTTATATATCAATATATTCACTTATATTTATTAATACATATGCAGCAGAAAAGTGGACTTGTTTGTTGATTTCATCATATTTCGAATTATCAACATTTATCCTTCCTTGGCTATTTGGGAACTGACCTATTACCACCCGAGGTTATGTACGATGACCACAAGCTTAGCTCAATGGATGTATCTCATCTTTCCAGAACTCAGCTATTATTTTGGGGATTGGCACATGACCCAATTAAAGCCAGAGAGATTTTGCTACCTCATCTGAGAAAAGTGTTAGAGACCTGATTACTGGATGTGAACCTACGAGTTTCCACTGCAGCAATTTTTCAGTTCAGCTGAGACTGTAGTAATATTGCTGATGGCAGGCCTGAGGTTTCTATGGCATCATTTCAGGCCTGAACACAGACAGGCTGAAGTCCTCTCGAAATCCTAAAATTTGCAGTCATAATAATGTTTTAACCTAAACCTTTTTTGCTGGGATGTTGTGTTGCTTTCAAACAAGAGTCCCTATTCATCCTGATTTTCAAAAAAAGGGTCAATAAAACAATTAAATGTTGATTAATTGTAAAAAAGAAAAACAATTATACATATATAATAAAAACATATATGTATATATAATGTTTCTATAAACATATTTGAATTTGTTTACTACTAGAAGTTTCATGCAAATTACTTAGCAGCAACATTTTTTTGCATAATTTTGTTCTCTATTTGGTACAAAAAACTTATTAACTGTGGCTACCAAAGGTGACTTTCATATCCTTTCAGTTTTCTACTACTGGGGATTATGTAAGAAAGACAGTCAAGAGAAATAAAAACATTAAATAGGAAGGCACTGAATTTCTCCCTACCAAATAACCAAATTCTGGGTGTTCTTTCATTCTTATTAAAAGCTGTCACTTATGGAAAATCTTTCTCACCCTTTGCTTCAACAAAATATTACAGCATCATTTTTCCCTTTCTCATAAAACCTTTCTCAATTTTGTCTATTCTTCCTTAAATAAAAAAGAAAAAAAAAAGACACTAAAAAACCCCTATAACTATAGCTAAACAATAAATGAATGAATGAAAATTTCTCCTTCACCTATACTTACCCTCATCATCCTAAGTCCTTTCTTCAGAGTTAAACTTGCTAAAAGAATTACCTTTAATGATCTCCATCTTATTTTCATTTACTTGATCCACCCAAGTTGACTTATTTTCCCTTTCTTCTACCAGTATCTCTTGCTAACATCAATTGCCTAACTAAAATAGTATAGTTATTTTTGAGTTCTAGTTCTCCTTATGTGTTCATCTGCATTCACTTTTGGATGCTCAGGTCTCTTGAAATACTCTAAGCCCTTCAGTTCCATGACATCACATCCCCTTAGCTTTTCTCTAACATACTTGCCCACTTTTTCACTTCACTTCCTTTTCTTCTATTCTCTACACAGACATCAAAAGTCAGAATTCTTCAAAGTTCAGGTTTATAATTCAAAAAATTATATTTCACTATACTCTCTTTGATAACTCATTTGAATCCACTGCTTCATTTCTCACCAGTGTATAGAAATCTGTGTCATTATTTTGATTTTGTTCACTTCTGACAGACCCAGCTGCATTTTTGAGATTTTAGAATAGTTCAAATGACAAAAAAATCCAGCTCATCTCTTTTCCATCCTTCTACAAAAACCTGCTTCTTCCCAATGGCCCCTATCTCAGTGAAAGTCACAAATACCTGAATTCCATTGACCACACACCCATTAGGCAAGTGTGTAAAGGCCCTATCAATTATTGAGAGAGGGTTGTTGCAATCTCTAACTGTAAATCTTCTGTCTCCTTCTTTAGTTCTTGATTTTTTTTTTTTTTGGTTTTAGATTTTAGTTTATTTTTATTTTTCAAGATGGAAGCAAAAATAATTTGATGTGATGTAAAACAAGAAATGATTTGAAGGACAATCAGCAGGAGAATTATTTACAAGTATTGAAGTGTCTATTCATTATATTATAAATTCAATTGCCATATAGATAATATATATAATTTATACACATAAATTCACTCATTTGATATTATATATATATTTTTAATTTTATACTATAATTTTAGTTTGTTCTTTAGGTTACAACCTCTGTGTTATTATTTTTTTCCCCTCCCTCCTCCCTCTGGTGCCCCTTCCATTCTCTCAAACCCCACTCTTTGTTATTTATTAGCTGTGCTGAGTCCATTAATATTTATCCTATGTTAGTGTCTTTTCTCTGTGTGAGGGACTGCGTTGTTGGGTCCAGGCAAACCTTGCTGTTAGATTTTCAGTCTTAAGTTTGCGTTGGGTGGCCAGGTTATATTCATTTGTGATCTGTCCATGTTTTCTTGCTGCAGGCCGTCCTCTCCAATTCAATTCCATCTCCATTGCTTTGCTGCTTTTCCTTATGGCTCTGGTGCTGGACTTAAGGGGTCTTGCCCCCAGCCAGTGTTGGTCAAGAAGTTTCTCTGTGAGTTCAGGCTTCTGCGAGTGGCCTTTGAAGAACATCTCCTCTGCCTCAGTTTGCATCTTTCTTTAGTTCTTGATTTCTATTTCCCATACTTTGGTCCTCTATTGCTTGTATGTACACATTTAAGGTTATTGCCTTTGGTGAATTGACTTTTATCATTACTTCCCATACCTCTTATTTTAGATAACTTTGAAATCTACCTCATCTGATGATAATAGAGCACTTCTTTTGTTGATTACTGCTGCCATAACACCTCTATCTCCATCCGTTTGCTTCCAACTGGCCTAAACTGCTATAGGAAGTGGATTTCTTGCAGACAGCATATAGCAAATTTGTTTTCTTTTAAATAAACATTTCCAGTCTCTGGCTTTTACTTAGTGTATCTAGATACTTTACAGTTAATGTCATTACTAATAGATTAGGGACTTTTTTTTTCATTCTGTTTATCTCTCTTCTGTTTTTTGTACTTTATTTTATTTTTCCTACTTCCCCTTTATAACATTTTGATTTATTTTTGGCACATATCACTGTGTTTAGTTTATTTGCTTTTTTGTTTATTTCTTTTTTGTTTATTTAATGGTTGCTCTAGGTCTTTCATTTTATATAATTTATCACACTCTTCCGGTATTATTTTACCAGTTTAAAAGAAATATAAGAAGCATACTTTTTTAAGTCCCTGAAGTTCCAAGCTAGGGTCTTGCTGTCCCAAAGAACTACCCATTAGATAGGCAAATTGCTGGATATCTTCGTATTCTTGCCCTTTTCAGTAAATCAGTAGTGGAAAACATCAGCTATGGCTGGTCAGGAAAACATGACTTATTGGGTTCTAAGTAATGTACCCCGCAGAGGTGACCCAAACCTACTCAAAGAGGACATTATCTTTGACCAAGGTCCTTACATAAATTTACTTTTCCACTTTGAAGATGGGAGTAATTTGTTATAACAGGGAGTGTTATTATGTTAGTTAAGGAAAATAAATAGTAATGTTTTGGGTTCCAAGATAAATTTGTTTTCCAAAGAACTTCAAGTACTTTCCAGATATTTCTGCCTTCATGACTTACATAGAGAAAAAAATGCTGGCAGAATTTGTACAGGGTCAAAGGATACATTACTAAGCAAGAAGAAGAAATAGGAAAGGGGAGGAAGAGAGAATCCATTTGGGTAAAGAAAGGATGGCAACGAGAATGAAAAGAAATGTTTTCTGGAAGATGAATGTCCCAAGTTCTAAAATCATTGCCTGGGTCTTACAAAACAAAACAAATCCAAATAAATGACATTATCCTTTATTTCATATTTTGACTAGAAAGTGGGTGTCCTGAGAATTTGAAAATAATTTATTCTGAAAGGTCTCTGATAAAGGTGCTTTGAGGAATCTGTAAATCAAGCCCCTGCATGTCCCAGACAATCTCTCTTTCAGCATCTCCCAGTAAAGCCACTTGAATAGGTCAATAAAGAAAACCTCTTGGTGCTTGAATAGGATGGGAAAAAAAATGGTTTCAATCCTTTAATCTATTCCTAGTAGATCACTGTCATTATCTGCAATCAGTTCTATATATAATTAGAGAGTTTATTTTTTGCATTACAAAAACTATCCCTAATTATGTGTTATTTGCAAATTGCTGCATTTCTGCATTCATCTTTATGATAAAATGAGGGTCTTGCTCCTCACTGTATTAATATCATTGCTAGACCCTTTCACTCTACCCCCAAATCTCCTGACTTAGTGACAGGTCATGTTAAAAGTGTTTCTGAAAGCATGTGCTGTGTCAAAACACCCATTCATCACTTGCTTATCCTCTGGCAGAAACAAAAGTAGATAACCCCTGGTGGACTAGAGCAGACACTGGAACAGACTTTCACAAATGTTGCACTTATTCCTTGAAGTTCTGACATAGATGATTACTCTAAATGTTTTTCTTGTGCCTATTTTTTTTTTTACAAATGTCCAACAAAATTATAATAAAGATTGTTATTATGGGGGAAAAGATTCTTTCACATTAAAAAAATTAACCAAGATGTGTGACTAGAGTGTTCCTTCCAACTTTTAGCATAGCTAGAGGCACAAAATGAAAAAAAAAATTTGCACAAGAACAAATATTTTAGAAAGCCAGGGACTAGGCAATAAGTGCAAATGATTTCAGTCATCAAAATTTATTCCAATATCAACTAAATTATAGCTTTGTAGATGACAGAAGCTTTTTACTTTTTATCTCCTAACATATAAATCCACAAAATTCTGCCAACACTATCACATTCTGCTCCCTGAAATGATAGGAAATCAGAGGGGCTGAACTGTGTAATCACAGTAGAGTTCTCATGGTGAGAACACCCACAGTACTCCACCACCCACCACACCCTCTCCTCACCCTGTTCTTGCCTCTCCCCCCTCTTCAGCATGTCTCAGTTCAATGGTCAGCTTTCCAGGGTTGGCTTAAGGTTTGGAAAAAGGATCAGAACTTAAAGCCCCATTCTGATGTTTATTTTTATTGAAACTAGATGACTCAGTCAAGAAGTTTTCATATTCATAACCATTATTTCACACTTATCTGTAAAACATAATTATCCATACATTTTTAGCATAATGTATATTGCTTCAACATTATCTCTTCCATTTTCAGGAAAGTTAAAAAAAACAAAACAGTGTTATGAGGAAACATACTACACCATAAACAATACTTAGTGAAGTAGTTTTTCAGGATATCTGTGGATACTTAAGTTTTCATTATGAATATCATTATAGAAGATACTTATTAAGAGCTTCCATACATTAAAAAAATTATTAAGAGTGTCTCAGTGTTTAAAAAAAAGAAAACAACATTTTATAAAGTACTCAATATGAACTCAAATACTTTTTCTCTTCTGATCTTCTGTCTTCATCTGCCACTCATAATTGGTGTTCTCTAGAATTCAGTATTTGGTCCAATTAAACGATATCTTCTTAGGGCATCTCAATCCCTTTGTCAATGCCAATTACTTTCAGCAAGTATTAGTGTAAAATGATACTAGTGCAGTATAATGGTTAAGAACACAGGTGCTGGCTATGAATGTAGGCTGTCTGCATTCAAATCTTATCTCACATACTTACAAACCTCTTTGTAGTTCAAGTGTTGTTTTGTTTTGGTTTAGGAAAAGGAGAAAGTATAAGAGAGAGATTTGCGTAGTCACAGAAAGACAGGAGAGCTGTGTGGTTCGGTTTTTAAACCTGAAAAAGGCAGGTGATCATAATGCTTACTTGATAGAGATATTAAGTTTATATGTTTTAACATAGTAAAATGCTTAAGAGTTCAGTGAAGTGCAAATGATCAGTGTCAGTTAGTTAATATCTTTAGGTCAATGATCTCCAAATCTCTAGCCTGTCATCAAAGCCCTCAAGCCAAATAAATGACCTCAAAAGTTGGTTAACCTGTAATACTTAAAGCAGCATGGTACTGGTACAACAACCGACAATCAGACCAATGGAACAGAATTGAGAGTCTGGAAATAAAGCCGCACACATATAACCAATTAATCTTTGACAAAGGAGGGAAAAACTTACATTGGAACAAAGATAGCCTCTTCAACAAATGGTGCTGGGAAAACTGGACTAAGACATGCAAAAAAATGGACCAAGACATATCTCTCATACCATGTACAAAAATTAATTCAAAATGGATAAAAGACTTAGATATCAGACCTGAAACCATAACATACATAGAGGAAAACTTGGGCAAAACCTTCCATGAAGTACAATTCAGAAATCCCTTTCTGGAATCATCTGCAGAAGGCAAAAAATTGAAGGAAAACATAAACAGATGGGGCTTCCTCAAACTAAAAAGCTTCTGTACAGCAAAAGAGACAAAAGAAAAAAACTAAAAGAAGCCCAACCAAATGGGAAAAAATTTTCGCCCTTCACAAGAGTGATAAGGGATTAATAACACAGATCTACAAGGAACTCACATAACTAAACAAAAACAAAACAAGATGCCCAATCAAAAAATGGGGAGAACTAAAAAGACACTTCTCCAAAGAGGAAACACAAATGGCCAACAGGCACATGAAAAATTGCTCAATGTCACTAGCAATCAGAGAAATACAAATCAAAACCACAATGAGATACCACCTTACACCAGTAAGAATGGCCCACATCAAAAAAACAAAAAACAAAAAACAAAAAAAAACAAAACAGGCAACAATAAGTACTGGCATGGATGTGGAAAGAAAGGAACACTCTTACACTGCTGGTGGGAATGTAAACTCATCCCCACTATGGAAAGCAGTATGGAGGACCCTCAAACTAATGAAAATGGAACTACCATTTGACCCAGCAATTGCTCTTTTGGGAATCTACCCAAAGGAGACCTCAATGTGGGTACAAAAGGACACCTGTGCTTGGAAGTTTATTACAGCATTATTTATAATTGCAAGGACATGGAAACAATCCAAATGTTGGGTGGATGAGTGGACAGATGAGTGGATGAAAAAGTTGTGGTATATATACATGATGGAGTATTACTCATCAATTAAAAATGACAAATTTGATGAATTTATGGACACCTGGATGTACCTAGAAGAAATAATTCTAGCAGAAAAAAACCAGATAGAAATGGATAGAAACCAAACGGTTTCACTACTATATGGTCAACCAAATAAAACTATGCAAGGGGAGAGTGGGGTCCAGCTGGAGCAGATGGGGAGGGGAAGTTGTGTGTGACCCCCAGGGACTAAAATGATGTGAAATATATATAAATACATTATTTTTTTAAAAAGTTGGTTAACCTATATCATCATCTGGCATGCATATTAAAATGAAGATTCCAAGATTGCATCTCATATTTCTTGAATGAGATTATCTGAATATGAAACTTAACGTATGTCCGCTTTAATAAATACCTAGGCATTTTGATGCAAAATAAAATTTGTGATGGCTTTTCTAGGCTTATCTCTCTCTCTTTCTATATATATATAGATATAGATATGATATAAATGATCATATATATATCATATCAGACCTGGATATATATATGAATATATGGATACATATATATATATATATATATATATAGAGAGAGAGAGAGAGAGAGAGAGCCTGGAAAGTCATTGCATTGATTATTAAACATCTATCTAGAGTTTCTGTAAAGTGCATTTCATTTCACCTAGAAGACATCCTTTTTCATTGACCTTGGTATCTGCCCCATGCTTGCCAAGACATCTTGAATTGTCCTTAATTTCTGACCCTATCAATTACATAGTTGATGCCTTTGATTTCCCCATTTTCTAAACATCTATCCCCTTTTTCTGTTCTTATTGTTGACTTCATTGATTTGTTCATTCAACAAGCAGTTACTGAGCACCTATAATGTGCTTAGACAAGGGATACAGCCACGTATATATCAAGATTTAGTGTCACTCAAGACCTTACCACCTCTCTCCTGGAGTTTAAGAGCTGCTGAACTCCTACTGTGTGTCTTCAGCTGTCAGTATCCTTCCAGCAGTCTTTTGCATGACTGACTAAAATTAAACCTAACTATGTCATTCTTGTGTTGAAGGCTTTCTAAAATCAGGTTATGTCCATTGTGTCAGACAACATGCATGGGTAGCTCTAATTCCTTCACATCACTCCTCCACTGAGGATTTTTGCTTTAAGAACACTAAGAATGTGCAAACCCCTCTCCCATTCGATAAATGTGTCAGCAAAATACATGTGTATTCAGTTTCTCTTATTCACATGTGTGCACAGAATTTTTGTGAGATCCAAGAGAGTAGATAGAGGACATTTAGCCCAAGCTTACAGGGTAGGAAAGCTGCCTGCTTCAAACCTTGGTGCTTTCCCTAAGTGCATTCTTTCTCACTGTCCTGGCAAAACCACTGTCCCCTTCACCTCAATCCTTACTTCCTAGTTTGTCTTACTGATCCTTCAAGTTCTGTCCTCTCCAGTTAATATCTGCATTCTTATGCAAGCATGGAATTCCTGTTTTCTAACCATCATGTTCACCCATATTGGATTCGCATTATTTATGTGCTTGTCTTTCTGGTCAGAGTGAAAACTTGAGAGCAGAAATCTTTATGGTTCTTGAATTCCTAGTAGCCCAGCATCAAGGTAAGCATAGGAATAGAGGCATCCTCCCAGCCTTACATTCTGTCTTACTCCTTCTATTCCCCACCCCCACCCCCCCTGTTATTCTTCTTGAGAATACATCCAAGTTCTGTCCACAATGCATTCCTTTCCCCCATGCTCTGCAAATAACAACCTCTTGACTGCTGGACCTAAGTGTCTGCATTCTAGAGGAGCTAGCCATATTCCAGAAGACACCTGGAGAGGTTGCACCATCTCAGAGAGGTGGCCCAGGTCATGAGGGAATTTCGGGTCTCAGCAGAGCAGCAGTCTGAGGCTGAGGGTGGGCTCTGGACAGACAGTTCTCTTCGCTCGTGGGAGAGATGAAGCCTGAGACAGGTGTCTCTAATGCAAAGGTCCCAGGAGAGGGACCCTGGTTGTGTGGGAGTAAAGGCAGGGCTGACCCTGTGCTGAACACTAGGCAATATCTGATATACAATAGGTGCTTAACACATGTTGTCAAAATGGAAGTGAGAACAATGGTCTGACTCAGCATTTCCCAGCTTGCCAACCCCGATGTCACGACTACCTTCTATGTTGCCATCAACTGTGAGGTGGGTGCCAAAAAAATTCAGAAATTTTTTTTATATGAACAGATTAGCACACAGAGTTGTCACTCTAACGATGTCACTCCCACTTGCAATCTGAGGTGCTTTATGCCAGGAGAGATGTGGTGGTGTGAGGGATGAGGGAGCTGCCGGGGATTTGTGCCACCCACACAGCCTCATTGTAACTATTCAGGAGTAGATTTTACTGTTAAAAGTTGCAAAAATTATAAATTGCACCTGTACCTTTCCACAACTTTATTTGGTGGGAGACCACCTCAAAATGTGGTTTTCATGTGAACTAGACTGCCTGAGAAAAAAAAAACACATAAATATGTAACATAAAAAAAGTAATTAAAAACACTGGTGGTTTAAAGCTTTAAACACTCTAAAGGGAAATGAGTTGCTTTTCATGGGTGATCAGTAGAAATATCGTTGACTGAAGCTGCAGGTGTGTTTCGCAATTCCAATTATACCACACAGAAGTTATATTGCCTTGAACAAATAACTTCAGTTTTCTGAGACTTAAACTTTCCATTTAAAGATGAGGCTAATAACACTTACCTCACAGGTCTGTGATGAGGTATTTAGTGGCCAATATGTAAGTCACCTGATTCCTCCTATGCTGTGCTCTGATTGGCATTGGTATGTGAGGGGTGATATTGACAGATTTTTTTTTTTGGCCTGGCATGTATGTACCAGGACCTGAGGCAGGAAGTAATAAAAACAGAAGCTAGAAAGAGATAGGCAGGGAAATAGAAAGATGACCCTCCACACAATCAAAATTATGTTAGAGACAGTTTTGTGACTATTCCAGATAGATAACATGAAGCAATACATAAACCAAGACAGCAACAATAGCCTTCTGTTTAAGAGAGAGAGAGTGCGCGCGAGAGAGGATGAGAGAGAGAGAATAGTAGAGAGGGAGAAGTGATTTTAAAGTGATGAGTGGAATGTCCTTTGCATATTGGGACTTATGTGTAGCACCGATTCTGTTTTCAGAATCTGTCAATATTTAATCTTTTTTGAGTTGGCTTCAAGCTACAGTGTGTTTTGTTGTCGTAAGCAAATGAACTTTCTGGTTGTGATAACTTCACCAGGTACCACAAACAAGCTAATAGGATTTTGCACTGTGAATGAAAACATAACTCTGGATGGCAATTCTAGGTTTGATGTTCAAGAAAATGATTGAAAGCCCAATTTGCTTTCCCCAGTTGGAGGATCATAAGATGGTGTGTACTATAAAATGGTTGGATGGTAGGTTTATCATATGAAAAGCAAAGTGGAAATATCCATCTTGACTCATGAGAGATTGATCCTCATCCTCAGAATCTGAAAGGCTGTCAGAGAAACAAATCAGGCACCAGACCTGAATTTTTACTCAGAAAAGTCCAGAAATAAAGTGGATAATTACAGAAGAACCCCGGTTCCTACAGTGGGTTGTTCAGACCATGGCCAGCAGGCTTTTTGATGGAAGTGTGTTAGTAGTTTTTAAATATGGTTCAAGACCATATTTGAGACTCATATAATGCAATCCACTTAATAGATTGTTATATAGCTTCTCTTTAAAGATTATAAGATAAGAAATATTAATAATATGAATCTTCAGGGATGCTCTATTTTATTTTATTATTTCATGACACTTTTGCTATTTCAGATATCATACATTGTGTTTCAGTTATCAGTATAGATTAAATTTATTCTTGTGAATTTCAATACAAAAAAAGTGAAAGCATTTATAGGGCCAGTTTTTTATAAAGGAGAAGAGAAAGCCTCTTTAATAAATAGTTCTGGGGAAACTGGACTACCACACACAGAAAAATGAAAATAGAATACATCCTGGTACCACATATAAACAATTCAAAATAGATAAAATATTGATTGGAAGACCACAACAAACCAATGTTAAGAGGGAAACTATAAAACAGAGAAGAAAATGGAGGAAAAACACTCCAAGACTCTGACTTGAGGGAGGTCTCTAGGAACTTGATGCCAATGGTGAGGAAAATAAAAACAATAGGATGACATCAAGCTAAACAGCTTCTGTACAGTTACACAAACTACCATTACAAAAAAATACACCCTACTTACATCATACATCTGACAAGGGGTTAGTAGCCAAGACCCACAAATAACACATACAACTCAACCAAAATAAAACTAAGAAACCAATCAAAAGTAGGGTGGAAATACGAAGCAGACAATTCTCCAATGAAGACACACAGATGGCCAATAGGCATATGAAAAATGTTCAACATCTCTAATTAAGAAAGATGTGAAAATCAAAACCACAAAAAGGTACCATCATCTTCTGATAGGAGACTCACTCATGCCATATTAACAAGCAAACAAAAACCCCAGTATCAACTATTGGTGAGGATGCAGAAAAAAAATAAACCTTGTACACTGTTGGTGGCCATCTAGACTAGTCCAACTCTGTGGGAAAAGTATGGAGGTTACTCAAAATATTAGAAATTGATCCCAGCAATTCTACTCCCATTTATCTACCTAAAGAGTTCTAAATCACTAAGCTGAAGGGATATATATATGCATTCTTATATCTGCTGCAGTACTAGTTACAAAGCCAAGTTACAAAACAACCTAAATACACATTGATGGAACATTGGAGTCAGAAGACCCAAGATTTACATACAGTGGTACACCACTCAGCTATGAAGAAAAGATGAATTCTTATCACTTGTGATGATAAGGGTAGGACTAGAGGGGATTATATTGAGTACAATAAGTCTTAGAAAGGAGAAAGACAAGTATCAGATAATTTTATTCCTATGTGGAATGTAGAGGGGAAAAAAAAAAACACTGACAAATCTAAATCAAAAAACTCCCAAAATAAGACTTTAGTATTGGAAGAACTAGAGGGTTGGGTAGGGGAAAGGCTGTAAGTGCAGAGGGGCAATGGCCTAGGGGGGAAAAATATGGATGGGTGTCTCTATTTTGGGGATTGTGAGGTGACATACATGTGAGGAGGTAAAAAATTATTCCTTTAAACACATATAATGTTGTGAAAAAAAGTTGCCTTGAAAAGGAAAGAAAACAATTTAAAAAGTGAAAGTCATTGTTCTGCTTATAATCATCATAATTCCCAGGAGTGAAGTAGTAGCTGGATCGTTAGACAATTGGTAACAGTTGAACAATTACCTCAGAAATTTACATGTAGTACATTTTAAAAGATACATCTAAGATGCTTAATACTTTTCAAAGATTATATAAATCATCATTTCTGTCTTTACATTCTTCATTTTACAATATATATGCAAGCAGACATAATATGTGTCATTGTATGGTACATCTCTATGTAAGTCAAATCATCATGATATATGCCTTAAACTTATATGGGACATCTATCAAGTATTTCTTAATAAAACTGGGAAAACTTACTTTACAGAGTAAATACAGAGTTGTGTGTATGTGTGTGTGTTTTACCTCATTACTTGTTTCCTTTGTTCATTAACACTGACATATACAGATATCATTGACCCTGATATCATAAATCAATAAGACAACATCAATAAGAGCAGGCTGTGAGGAGAAGGAGGGTAAAAGAACATGTGCCCAGCTCCATACAAAAGCATGATTTATTCCCAGATGCCCAGATGTAGCTCCGATGCCTTCTGTGAGGACTTTGGAGGGAGAGGGAGACTTTTCATTTTTTTCCAGTGACTCTTTCACAACTGTTAACAACTTTGGCTGCTGGTGACTCCCAGCTGGGACTGGACATTCATGTTATCAGGGAACTGAACATCTTGGCCCCTCGTATGTGAGCCTCATTGTGCAGTGGGAGCTGCTGTGAAATGTGCTGTACCATTGGTGCTCATTGCTGTTTGGGTAACAGAAAGAAACCTGGTACTTTTGTACTGTTCAAACACTCATCCTATTCATGGCCTCTGTTTATACCAGAGGAAAACTTTCTCACAGAGAGACTGATAATTTAGAAAATAGTTGAAGGGGAAGCTGAATCATGTCTATTGGTATCTTTATTAGTGATTTCTATTTCTGAATACACTGCAACACTGTTATAAAGTGTTTTTCTGTACTACAGAGCTGGTGTATTGCTAGCCAAGTCTTCTTCCCCATGTACAGAGTAAAATCTCTCTAGTCACAAAACAAAAAGTATATGTGCAGTCCTCACTCCAAACTCACGGGATAATAGGAATAGCTGTTATATTTATCAGCTGGGCCAAGGCTTCAGAAACACACTGGCATCTGGTCCTCCAGTTACATTTTCACCGCCCTGAAAGAACCTTGGTCCTACTGGCCTTCTATCATCATTCCATGTCCAGCTGTGCTGTGTTGCCCTGCGTTCTCAATTGCAGGGTGGCACATCGCATTCAGCTCTCTTAGATATTACCATGGACCTCTAGGGGGCACAGCTATAGGTTGTTTTTGGACATGGCCAGGCTGGCCCATAGGAAACCCCTGTGTCTGTTCAACTTCTGCCCACTCAGTGGTGCTAATGTATTCTAAAGACTAACTTAGGCCTGATTTTCATTGTTCAAAATGTTTATTGTCCTATAGAGTAGAAATTATTCTCAATATTAATAAACTTCAAGAATCACCTCCATTATGAAAGGACTCTGTCAATAAATCCCTGGTTACCATGTTTGTGGAAACCAATCACAGAGGATGTTCTAACCCACTTTTGTGATTTAGGTCTTCTAAAATTTTGCTAATTTTTTCCTGTAGAAAGAATTTCCTAGAGCAAAATTTAGGTATGGGTGCAATATGGCTTTTAAAAACTTATAAAAATATTTTTTCTTGAGACAATATTAATGTGCAACACTATATAGGATTCAGAGGCAGAGATGCCCAACTCTTCCCACAGTCCTTCAGCACAGTCTAGTAAAATAGTAGAGTTTCCTCTACCATTTATAATGAAATCAGAATGGATAGGGAATCTTCATTCTGAAATTATAGGACTATATGCACACAGAGTAATAATCTGAAATGCCTTTTCAGATTTCAGATATATAACGTTCTGAGTTATATATTATGAATACCACTTGGGCAAGTATTGGACAACTCTGACTGGGAATTTGAAGTATGTTGTGACTTGTTCACTCACACAACTCTGAGATCAGTTGAAAATTGTAGGAGAAAAATGGTAGGATTTGCAGTTAGAACTCTGAGTTCTAATAACATCGTCTAACTGCATGACCTGGGCAAATGTTTAACTTTTTTAAGTTTTTTATTTTCTCAATTATAAAAGCAAGAATGCTTTGCTCTCAGGTGTGGAGATAAGAAATTCTCCTCTGCTGAGTAAAATGTAAAGATTGATTGTTCTTGTCTTATTACCTAGAAACCACTAACTCTTTTGGGGGTTACCAGGGGATCCAATCTACTTACTGCTACTCTAGATGAGCAATCTCTTTCAATGCATGTGATATCAACAGGGATCATGCTTAATACTGCATGTTAGAGACCAGGCATGGTGGCTCATGCCTGTAAGCTTCAGCCCATGAAGCAGCCGGGGCTAGGGATCACCGTTCAAGTCCCGCCTGGGGCTTGCAGTGAGACTTAGTTCCAAAAAAATAGCTGGGCGTGGTGGCATGCACCTGTAGTCACAGTTACCTGGGAAGCTGAGGCTGATGATTGTTTGAGTCTGTGGTACCCCGGGCAACGAGAGCCTGTGGTTCCACTGGCAAAAATAGTGAGACCTAGTCTCAAAAAAAAAAAAAATACTATATGTTAGAGGCACAGACTGGTATCCTCAATTGCAGAGGTCAGGTTGGGTGGTTGGAAGATTTTCAATAGAATCTAATGCTCTGATTCATAAGAATCCCAACAATTCATTTGTTTATACCTCCAACTAGCATTTAGTGAGTGCTTGCTATGGTCTAAATATTGGAGAACAAATCTGAAAAAAATACTGTCTTTGTGTTCATGGTCTAGGTGGAGGGAGACCATGTAACAAAAATTATTTACCGTATAAAAATACAGGCTCTAAATAAAATAAAATATACTTTAAAATATATAGTTAAGAAATATTTGTAGCCTTCAGCATTTGAATTAAAAATATACTATGCATCAAAAGAAATATAAATGCAGGCTCTGTATTAGAGGTAAGCCAAAGTAAGAAAGCTTGTAGGGTGGAACTACAAATTCTGCCTAGAGCTCTGAGAGAAGCCTTGACAAACAGCCTTTTTTTTTGATGAAAAAAGACAGAAAAAATGGTGTGGGGGACAGGGTTGGGTAGGATGAGTGTTCAGTGTATTCTAATTTGCTAAATAAAATTGGCCATAAATGATACCATTTCTATAAAATGTAATAAGTACCTCTGACCTCCTACATCCTTTAGAGTATATACTTATTCTTTTAATTTTTACTATATGCTTATTATTTTAATGGACACTATGCTTTTTGGAGGAATTCATCAGGTTGGTTAATGGACAAGCTACTTAGTATTATGTCAGGGATATAATATGTCACTACCCACAGTTCTGCTTTTGACATGACTTAATCATTTTCCCTTTGAGATCCTCTTTCACATATTTCATTACCCTCTACTAATCCTGGCAAAGATTTTTTTTAAAGCAATGATTATCTGAGACTAAGATAGATTCTCTCTGTGGTACTTTGTCTCTCCAAAGTGGTCTAAAGGGATCTTGGAAAGGTTAAAAAAAAGAATGTTCTCATGAAGTAAGGAGAGAGACAAAGTGGGATGAGCTGAAAACCTAGATTTTACCTCGCAGTGCTGAGTAATTAGTGGTAACACCAAGATTAAAAGCTTTGGGTTTAGTATTAAATATGTTTCACACCTCCATTTTCCAATGCTCTCTGAAGTGAACCTATCAAAGCAGATTTCATAATAGTCAACTGTTTCCAGAAACTACATGGAAAAAAAAAACTGATTCTAAAAAGTGTATTAAAATCAAAGGAAAACAAGGAAACCATAATATATTTTGATAAGCAGTTTTCATTTAATCTTCATCTCTTTAAACCTCACGAAGACCCTGTAAGCTGAGAATTGCCTCCTGAATGCCACAGTAAATCTGTTTTCTTAAGTATAAAAATAGCAGACATATACAGATATTCAGAAACAGATGAGACGAAAAGAAGGCTAATGACTCAATGCTTTTGACACTCAACAGTGGGTTGACATGGTTTTAGTTCCAGGCATGGGCAAAAGTTCAAGTTGGATCTCATTTGATTCAGACTGGTTTTCCCACCATCTTTAGTTACATCGTGACAGTACTCCCACTACTATGCCTCAAATACCAACACTTTGCCAATACCTTTATTGGATTAAAAGAAAAGAGAGCTCAAGTAAACATGTTTTGATTTCCCTATAAAACACTTAGCTTTTTTTTAAACTAATGTTCCTTGCTCTTGTTTTTTTCCCCCCAACCTCTAATACTGATGTGAAGCTGAATTCAGACAAGAGCACATCTCTTTGCACCAGCCATTTTTGTTAGAGAAGGAATCTGTAAAATTCAAAGACAATTCAAGTTCCAGCTAATTACCAGCTAGGTATCCAGATCTATTTAACTGACTATACAATACTGGATCTTTTGCATTTTTTTGTGAAACTTCTCGCCAATCCTCCTTTAAAATGAAATGCAATTCTTAAAGTTTGTGGGATGCAAGGAATGCCTGAATTTCTGTACAAGTATTACTGGATCCATCGGGGAGTAATGCTATAGATAAAAGCCAGGGGCTGGTCTTTTCCACACAGTAACAGAATATCATCCTATAAGATTCAGCAAAGCACACAAAGCAATTAATTTTTTAAAAATAATCCCAGTATTTGGACTGAGTTTTACATAAGCAAAATCTACCAAGACACATTGGAGAGTCTTAATTCTTGCCACAAGAGAGTCTTAGAGGTATCTCACCCCCACCTCTGTCACCTAATTCTATGACTAGTGTGACCCATTCCTTCAAAATGGAATGATGGACGTACTTAGATTCTCTTTTCCATCCATAGCGTCAATTAACCAGAAAAGTTCTCATGGTTATTTCTTCTCCCAGTGGTAACTGACTTCCCCCAAAGGAATCTTCAGTTACTTAAAATTTTCCAATGGCTCCATTGGTGGCAGGTTAGGATAATTGATGAGTGAAGGCCACAGGAAGAGGCAGAGTCCTACACAGCTGGTACTTCTGCTTTAAAAGAAGGAGTCCTATTTAGGGCTAGAAATCAAATCGCTGTTTCTGCTTGGAGCACAGTAGGTCCTTCAGGAAATAATTAGCAACCTATTAGCAATCTAAAACAATTAGATTTGGTCTGTGAAGACCAAAGGACTGATCATAATCATAAAATGTGCCAAAATCTGAAAAAAAAAAAAAAAAAAGAAAAGAACACTTAGGAATACTTTAGGATTTCTAATAGTTTGTCATCATCAACTATTACATTGAATAAAATGAAGTCAATGAAGAAGAGATGAGACACCACATTCAATCAATGACCAATTATAATTTATTTTCTCTGTGTTTGGTCTTGGAAAGCAACAAATAGCTTTCTGCCAATAACATGCCACTTTATGTCCAGGTGTACTCAAAAGGTCACAGGTTTGTGTGTTTGTAGAAGAACATAAGAGTTTGGTCTAACAATGAGCTTTACTTTAAAAATGAGAACGGATTGCATGATGCTGTTTGCTATTTTAGAAACGTTCTATAGATTATCACATGGTCTAAAAGTGAAATGTTGCACTATGCCAGCTTTGCATTAATCAAAAATCTATTTGACCATTAATGAGTCATAGTTGGTCACCTTCAATCTCACTTTTATTAAGGCCACAATGTTATACAAACACTAGTAGTTTCTTTACTAAGTATATAGGGTTATAACTTCTCTTAAGTACCAGAGCACGTGTTATGAAAAGGTAAGATAACATAGATTATATGGAAAGATGGAAGGAAGCAAAAATTGCCTACTAAAGCCAATTCACATGCTAAGTACATAAAAAAGCCATCTAATAAATATCCTGATCATTGATTTAATTAGTCTTTGAGTCAAGAATCTTTGTCTTTACGGCATTGAATTTGTTCTGAATCACCTTCATGGCAATCAGAGAGGCAGACATATCCATCTATCTATCTATCTATCTATCTATCTATCTATCTATCTATCTATCTATCTATCTATCTATCTATCTATCTATCTATC
>PVHY01021681.1:0-23557 GCA_004024945.1 Uropsilus gracilis
CTTTCCTCCTTTGGCATCTGTTTCAGCTTCCTCCAAACACGTGGTCCAAGAAGTGGTGTCTTTCTTTTCTTTTGGTGTCTGCCTCAACTTTAGGCAGTAGAAAAGCTCCAAGATAAAACAGGAACCAAGCTGAGCACGGTGGCGCGTGCCTGTAAGCTTCAGCCTATGAAGCGGCTAGGGCTAGGGATTGTGGTTTGAGTTCCACTCGGGGCAACACAGTGAGACCTAGTCCCAGAAAATAGCCGGGCGTGGTGGTATGCGCCTGTCATCCCAGCTGCCTGGGAAGCTGAGGCTGGGGATTGCTTGAGCCTGTGGTTCCACGGGCAATAAAAGTGAGACAGGAAAAAAACACAGGAACCAACACCAGGTCCATTTTCTCAAGCTGCGCTCATGGCTTCTCCAAAGACATCTGAGTCAAGCTAGATAAAACAAGCTCCAACACAAAGTTCAAAGCCCCAAACTCTTTAGACTCCTTCAGCGTACACATCAGCAGCTTATGCGAGCTATGGCTCATGAGGTCAGCTGTTCCAGACCATTGCCTGTTGACGGTAAAACCTCATGGCCTCTGCTTTTGTCCTGCCACAGCCCAACACTGCTTTCCTCAGCCGGCCCCATGGCCGCCTCCAGAAACCTTAAGTTTCTCACCAGGCCCTGCTGATGCTCATGGGCCAAGGTCTGTCTCTTTCTGCCTCAGCTGCTGTCCCACAGCCAGGCCTTCATCTTCCCAAAATGGCTAAGTCTTTTCTCTCCCAAGTTCCTTTTTCTATCTCTCTCCTTGTTTCCCTTCCATTTGGGGAGCAGAGACTTGTCAATCATCTCACATCACAAAAGCCCTGTTTTTCTTTTTCCTTGCAATCCTTCTGAAAGAAAACTATGAACTCTAATGAAGGGCCATCAACCACACCTTGGCATAGTCAACCTAAGCTTTGGACCCTGAAACAATTAGGTCAGGAAGTCAAATCGCCCATCTTCAAGTCCTTCTTGAAATCTTCAAGTCCTTCTGCATAGTACTAAGTAAAAGGGAAGTATCTATTTCCTAGCTGCACTCTTTCTTCCCAATGTTACTACCAATGCATAACACATCAGCTACGTTAATGGCGGATGCCACTCCGAAGGCTTACCTTCCTGCCATGTGCCACACTGGCTGCCATCATCATGCTGGTTCCTGTTTCCATGCAAACTGTTACAGATGTTAAGAGATGTGTGTACTGAGGGGCTTTAAAATAGAGCTATGGCCACGTGCTGGGGGAAGCTGCTTACGTCAGACTCAAGGTCATGTCATGCCCATCACTGTGTTCTCAGTTGACTGGGTACTCCCACCTGTGTCGTCTCCCAAGAGCCCAAAGGTGACCATCTGAGCTCTGGCTTTCTCATTGAGAACTAATCTGCCTCTACAAAGGGCCTGGGCATTTCCCAAAGGAACCTGCTACTACGTGCTGTCTGGATTAATGTGACTGTAACTTTGCGGAGAAGAAAACCGAGCCTTGAATAAGTGGTGACAGCCGGGCACATTGGTGCGTGTCTGTAAGCGACAGCTTATGGAGTCACGGCGGGGTCTGGGGATCGCAGTTTGAGTCCTTCCCTGGGGCAATACAGTGAGACTTAGTCCCAAAAAATAGCTGGACGTAGTAGCATGCGCCTGTCATCCCAGCTACCTGGGAAGCTGAGGCTGAGGATTGCTTGAGTCCGTGGTACCCTGGGCAACGTGAGCCTGTGGTTCCACAGGCAAAAATAGCAAGACCTAGTCTCAAAAAAAAAAAAAAAAAAAAAAAAAAAAAAAAAAAAGAAGTGGTGACAAAGCGCTGGGAGGCAGAGAGGTCAGGGATCCTTTGAGTTTGTGGGTTTGAGACTACCCCGGGCAATGCAAGGAGACCTGGTCTTGAAAAAGCAGCCAGGCATGGTGGCGGGTGCCTGTAATCCCAGCTCTCTGGGAGGCTGAGGCTAGGAATCGCTTGAATCCGTGGGATTGGGACTACCCTGGGCAACATAGTGACACCTAGTTTCAAAAGAAAAAAGTGGTGACATAGTAAGTGGCATGATGGGAACCTGAACTTAAGTTTCAGAGGTTTTAGTGAGAAGAACAGATGGCAAATGGGCATACGAACACCTGTCTGGCAGGATTACTGCAGTGGAAAACCAGAGAGCTTCTAGGAGTCGCCAGCAGGGACTGAATCCCAGTAAAGAGCTGTCCCCTCTAATTCAAGCTTCTTCCCAGCATGCCACAGGGCCACTGGAGTGTGTCAGCGAGGATGACATATGTGAATATTCAGGTGGATTCGAATATAGTCCTTTCATCTGAGCCTCAAGCCAACGCCTGCAAGGTGGGTGTTATCCTTTTTCCAGAAGAGGAAACCTAGCTCCCCAGAGGACAAATGACCTTCCAGGCTGCTAAGCTGATAAGCAGGAGGGCTGGGATGTGGGCCCAGGTCCGGCCACCTTCAGAGGCCACACCTTTCCCCTGAAACCACACATCACTTTCTGAGTTGATAATTAAGCTTCTAAGGGCAATAAGCCTAGGGAGGGGGGGGGGCAAAAAAAGTATCTGCTTCTTTTGGATGAGTTAATATTAAGTGGAGATTCGTTTAGAAACTGGAAAATGGGAATGCTGTGTCTTCTGACGTGGGGAAGGGCAGAAAGAGAAACTGAGAAGAGTGTACACGACATAGTCACAAGCACATATGTAATCAGGCATAAAATACTCAATCTCGTTAAGGTTCACAGGCCAGCCCCATGGAGATAGCTTTGGCATGTAGTTTTTAAATAAGTGTGTTTTACATTTATAAATGAGCCAAACATTTAAAAAATTCACATTCTTGTACCGGAAAAACATGTCCGGCTCTTTTTGTCTTGGGTAAAAATATCTAGAAAACATATGTTTGTCGTTTCTGGGTAAATGAAACCACGGTCATCTTGATGTTGGTGCTAGCTGTGACTGGCACAAAGAAAA
Source organism: Uropsilus gracilis (assembly GCA_004024945.1). Lineage (NCBI taxonomy): Eukaryota > Metazoa > Chordata > Mammalia > Eulipotyphla > Talpidae > Uropsilus > Uropsilus gracilis. The sequence continues at coordinate 2,948 of PVHY01021681.1, forward strand.
CATTTGGCCCAAACTATTTCCCAAGCCCTTCCCTGGCCCAGCGAATTGGAAATAGTCACCTGCTGTTGGATGTATAATATGTATGACTAGTCGTATAATATATATGACCAGCCCACCCTCCTTGCCAACCGTCACATGACCATCCTCACACCAACTGTAAGCATCAGGGTCCCTGGTCTGCATAGGTTCTTTGTGGGTTTTAGCAGTTACGCAGGCATAGCAGGTGGGCCAGGGCCAGGGCCAGGGAGGGGGGATGGGGCTGGGGGAGGGATGGAGGGCCAGGATGGGAGAATAGGGTTGGGGGGAGTGGTAGGTGCAGGTGCTGGGAAGCAGGAGAGACCCCCAGCCCCCCAGAAACCTTCATGCTCCTTCTCTGGTCTTTCTTGCTCTCTCTTTCTCGCGCTCTCTCTCTTGCATTCTCATGCTCGCATGCATGCTCTCTGTGCCCCTCTATCCCCTTGCTGCCAGGTCCAGGCGTGCACACTCACATCACTTTCGCATGCGCACGCCCACTGGCCTGCACACTCCTGGGGAAGATGCAGTACCTCAGGTGCTGGCTCCTCAGGTCAATGGGGGGAAAAGCCTGACCAGTCCACCTCCCCTGCACCTGCTCAGGAACTTAGAGGCATCTGTTTCGAAGGAACTTCATGTTCTAGATCAGCTCTAGGATTTGAAAGGAAAAGGACTTTCGTTGGCATCTGGTCCTCCCCAGGAGGAAACCTTACCATTCCCTTTGAGCCAGGAAAGGCGCACCACGAGTGTGTGTTAAATTGCACTTTACCGAAGAACAGAGTCCTCCACGTTCAAGGTCGAAGGAGGCCCCCCGCCAGTTTGTCACAGCGGGAGCGCATCTGAGGAAAGACTCCAGCCAGGTCTCAGCACCAAGTCAGCCTGGTAACGATTCATTTGCAGGATGAGCAGTGATGTCATCAAGGGAAGGAGGAGGGGTCAGACCTTGAACCTGACAGGCCCAGGTCTGTGACATCACCAGCATCTGCATAGCTGTGTTGTCCTTACCCGCGAGCTGAAGATAGTCAAGCCCACAGCCACAGCCCCGCTCAAGGCTTCCACGCGATGACATTGACGCGCAGAGAATGAGAGGCGCGCTTCTGGTAGTACGACTCTGGACACGGAGCAGCTCTTGGCACCAAAGGAGCTGCGCCAGCCGCTGGCTTCGGCTGACCCAGCCCGAGCACCACGGCGGAGCAGGCATCTCTCTCACATGCCCTCGACACCCCCCACCCATCTCCTCTCCCACCTGTGACAAAGCTGAGGCTCTGCTGAATGAAACCACGCAGCAGCTTCTAGCAGAAGGAAGAAAACGGCCGGCAACGCTGCTGTGTTCCCGTCCACCGGCAGACTCCCGTGGACGCCTGCGGTGTGTGGGTCAAGCCAGGCTGAGGACAGTTCTCGCCCGTCACCCGGAGGCGGCTGACCCCATCAGGCAGGGGAGCCTGAAGTCTGCCAAAGCCCAGCGACCTCAGAAATGCAGCCCATGACTGATTCAGTTTACCGGTCCGCAGCCCAGTTTCTCCTTGCGTCTTCCTCATTCTGTCTTTGCCACGTCAGGCCTCGTACTACCACCCGTGACAGCCCACCCGCAGCCCAGAGCACGGAAGGTGTGTAGAAACCCTTCACTCCCTGTCAGGGGCGCTCAGCCTTGGGATGGGAATCCGCTGAGTCAGTTCCGGGACTAACACACCTGCTTCTCGCCAGCCCTGGCATCCTCGTCCCGATTTCCTGGGCCGGGAACGATCCTTGTTCCCCACTCACCAGCCTCCATCTCCAGCAGAGAACAGCTGTTGCCCACTGCAGAGAGTCTGGTGTCCATGACAACGTGGCCTGGTGGGGGTACGAGAGGAGCCGCACGTTATTATAAACTGGGAGTAAAAAAGGAACAAGTGACCTTGGTGTTCACATCAGCAGGAACAACATATTTGGCCAACGGATCCAAATGCCATCGCTGGAACATGCAGTCGACGTCGCAAATGACGGAGATGCAGCGTTCGCTGCCCACGCGTGCTGCGTGTGCGCGGCGGGTCAGCCGGGCGCGGCCCCGTGCGTCTTCACGCTGGGAACCAGGCTGGTGAAGTGGACTCTGTTCTCGCCAGACGTTGCCGGTCACGTGGTAGAGTTAGCTCGAGACACGGTCAGGTCCGGCCTGGCCAAACCTCCACTGCAGGGACTGAGGATCCCCTGCTGGAACAGGGCACCTCAGGGAGGGAAACTCGATTCAGGGGAGCTATAACACAGATTGATGCTTCCTCACCAGCCCCCCTGACTGGACAACCCGTTCTCCCGCTGTCCTCTGTCCTCTCCGTCACTCCAGATGCTTCCAAGGTGGGAATTCCCATCATGCAACTGGGCTCTTGTCACACTCGGCCATCTCATCCGGTTTAGATGGTACCCGTTACGTTCCAACTCTGCACGGCTCCGGCTCCAGCCCCAGCCATGCGGTCGGTATCTGTCGAACGCTTCCTGCGGACCCCAACCTCAGCGCAGCCAGACCTACCCTTGTCACCTGCACATACTGCTGCGGACCTGCTCCTCCTGCAGGCTCTCAAAGGTGGGGGTGAGGAATGGCACACCACGCTGTTTCCACAGGATTTCCAGAATCCTGACGCCAGCTTCTCCGGCCTCGCAGCTACGCTGAGCACCTCTGCAGGATGTGCTAGTATTGTCCGTGGTGCTGCCCTAGGCCTCCCTCCTGGGTGACTCGGTCCTGCCTCCCAGTCCGTTCTCCACGCTGCGGTCCTGGTGACTGAAAATGCAATCCTGCTCTCAGCTCAGCGTCCTTCCCTGGCTCTCTCCTGTGCTGAGGGGACGATGAACACACTAACAGACCTATACTTACCTGGCAGGGGAGATACCATGATCACGTAGGTGGTTTTCCCAGGGCGAGGCTTATCCATTGCACACTAACAGACCTGCTGGGACCACTCATGATCTCACCTTAGTCATCTTTCCACCCGCACTTCTGTACACGACCAACCTGGCATTTTATTTCTTTTTTCTTTTGAGACCAGGTCTTGCTATTTTTGCCTGTGGAACTGCAGGCTCACTTTGCCTGGGGTACCACGGACTCAAACAACTCCCAGACTCGGCCTCCCAGGTAGCTGGGATTACAGGTGTGTGCCACCACATCCAGCTATTTTTTTGGAACTAGGTCTCGCTACGTGCCCCCTGGCGGGACTCAAACAGGATCCCTGGCCCCAGCCGTGGCTTCCTAGGCTGCCACTTACAGGCATGTGCCACCATGCCCGGCCACATTTTGTCTTGAGCTAATTTTTCTGTGTTATTTATTCAGGGCTTTGCAACAAGCTCTTGCCTATGTATGTCCAAGAGACTCTTCTTTCTCCTCTGGTTAACTCCCACTGGTTCGTAAAGTAACAGGCTAGGCATGCTCTTTCCTCTCAGACTGTGCAAATACGTCATGGAAAGCAGTTCAGCTCAGAGGGCAGGGCCTCCAACCGGACGGGCCAGTTTTGGGCCTTGGCTGTCATCTCTGCACTGTAAGATTGTGTAAGAGGGACTGCTTCTCGGTGCCTCTGCTTCCTTAGGCCTAGGGAATGCAGTAAGTGTGCCTATTCCGTAAAGCTGCGGAGGGCCGTGAGCGTACAGAAAGTGTTCAGAGCAGTGTCTGACACACGGTAACGGCTTCACCAGTATTTGCCATGACTTTCAGAGCACCCGACAACTACCCCGAACCCCCTAACATCGAACACTTACTAGACAACTGCAAATGCAAATGTACTCACCTGATGGCTTTTCTGCACCGTGAGATCCTCAGAGTCGGGCCAAGGCCTTGGACGCGTGACGAGCGCTCCCGCTCCTGGCACTCCGCATGTGTTAAATGACGTGACCTTCGCGCCTCATGACTCTACGTCCCATCTGGTATCGCGACGTGAGGGTCCACGCTGCCCTCCCAACTTCAGGGAGCCCAGCCTGCTGAGAGCAGGGTCATGAGTACCACCCCCTTGGCAGTCCCGACTCTCTGCTGCCCAGCTGTGGTCTTCCTGGCAGGTACAGAGTTAGCACCAGCTGCGGGAGGTTCTGAGAACAGCCCTTCAATGCCTTTCCCTACTCCTTCACCTGCCTCATTCTCTGACCTGCTTCTGCCTCAGCCCTTGGAACTGGAATTCCAGGGAAGATGTTTCCTAGGCTGGTTGCTGCAACAGGTGAGTTACATCTGAAGGCGCTGAAGACAATAAAATAAGTCCGAGCTACATTTCGGTGAGGTGTACTGAGCCCCGGGAACCTGTACCTCTTGATTTCATAAAATTCTCTTTTTTGAGACCAGGTCTGGCTATTTTGCCTGTGGAACCGCAGGCGCTCGTTGCCCGGGGTACTACGGACTCAACTGATCCCCAGCCTCAGGCTCTCAGGTAGCTGGGATTACAGGCGTGAGTCACCACACCCAGCTATTTTTTTTTGAGACTAGATCTTGCTGTACTGCCCCGGGCGGGTCTTGAACCCAAGGACATAAGCAATTCCTAGTCTCAGCCGTGCTCTAGGCTGCGCTTAAATGCACACGCCACTGTGCCTGGCTTTGATTTCATGTTACTGTAGTCCTAGGGACTGCTGAAGCTTATTCCTATGCTGGGTGGGCTGGCGGCCAGCTGAAGAGAAAGGGTAAGAAGGAGGATGCAAGAGACGGTTTCATTTTGTCTTTATTTTCCCATGTTAAGAGTTTGTTAGGAACAGGTTTGTCAGGAACAGAAGGAAGAAGAGGCTCCTGCACGGACGCAGGGCGGGAGAGCTGCTGAGACGCAGGTCTTAGTGCAGGCTGTCAGCAGTGTGTGGGCTTGGAAGTCCTGGCCTGTCTGGGTCGCATCATCCTATTTGTGAGGAGGTCTCGTGTCCGAGTTGGCCACCCACGCTGACGTGTCACACCGCCCCTCTCCGGAAGCAGCTCATTCAAGGAAGGAGTTTTCTGCTGTGCACGTGACAGCACAAGTAGGAGAGAGCAGACGGGGGTCCAGGCCTGCGGCCAGTGATGGCTGAAAATCCTTATGAGCGGATCATCTAGATGAGCCTGGAGAGGCTCTCCCCCCGCCCACCCCTCCCCTGCCCCCATGCGGGAAGGCCCAAAGCAGAATATAACCCTGGACAGCGAGCAGAGTCAGAAGTCAAACCCCGGCTTTGCGGTCCACTAGCCTTGGGGGCTGTGGGTCCAGTTATTTAACCTCTTTATCCCTGAGATTTGTGGGTAAGAAAAAGGGGGGGGAGAAGTAGGGGAAAGGTTAAGGGAAGCAACTTTGCTGTCGTGTCTGCTGTTCAGAGGCGTCCAGCACACATCCTCTCCCCGGCCCGACAGGGCTAGCATGGCTGGCTGAGGGGCTCTGCTGCAGATCGGGGAGCAGAGCCTCCTGGGGGTTAAGACCAAAGCAGAGATGCTCCGCCAGGAAACGCACAGGCCAGTGAGCGTCTTCCCAGTCAGAGCGTCATCAGACTCGGTTCTGAGCATCTGGCTGGCCACCGAGGGCACATTGGTGGCTGAGGTGGCCACTGGTTCTGGGGGCGTCTGGGTGGCAGCGCTGGCCATGCAGTACCTCCAAGAGCGAGAGCCCGTGACCCGGCTGGAGTTAACGTGCCCGTGGAGACCTGCAGTCCCGCCCCCGGCGCTACGGGGCCACGTGTGAGGCCTGAGCAGCCCTGCTCAGGTGACCGGGTGCCACAGCCGTGTCTGACACTGACCGAGGCAGGTGTCACATCGGGCTGTGTGTGTCTCTCCTGACGATGTTTCTGTCTCCCCTGAAGCCTGCTCCTCCCTGGCCCAGGGAGCCGCCCCACCGCCCGCTCCCTTGGAGGCAGCCTGGCGCCGTCCCCTGGCTGACTTGCGGCGGAGCTGACCTGGGAGCGGATCATGAGCCTTTGGTCCAAACTCCAAAGCCTCCTCCAAGGCCACGTGGCCAGCTAAGGGACGTGGTCAGAGGCCGTGACTCTGTCTGCAGGGCGGTGCTCTGGGAACCAGGCTTTTCCGGAGATGGCTGTAAATTCTCAAACGGCGTTTCAAGGAGCTCTGGCCAGAATGCTGGGAGATTTCTTTGTTTAGTCACCCAGCTATTTATATAGGGCAGTAAACTGAAAGAGTCTCCGAGACATGTCCAAGGAAGCAGCATCAACAACAGCAGCTACCACTGGCTGACACCAGGCAGGGGCTTGCTGGGGCTGTGGGAACATTCTCCAAGAGGACAGCCGACAGGAAGCCTCTGTCTCCCCAGATCTGGATGGGGGAGCAGAGCTGCCGCTGGCAGTCTCAGAGCGCTGAGGGGAGCCAGCCTGGATACGCATGATGCCAGCCCGGCGGTGAGCGAGCGGAGCTGGGGTGGCCTGGTCCTCGAGGACTGTGCCCACCCCCCGAGTCAACCCAGCTCGGCGGGGGACCACACCGAGCCCCTAGGCTGCGCGAGCTAGCGGGTGCTGGGCTCAAGGCAGGCGGTAGGGGTAGGGGGTCCCGGTACTCACGGCGCTGCTCAGCCAGGGTCTGTCCCAGGCTCCACACCACCGCGACGCGCACATTTGTGAGAACAAAAGGAAACGCACAAGGCCTGACGCCCGGGGAGCGGCGGGAGGACACCCAGGAGCTGTCCCTGGGGGGGCCCCTCCCCCCGCTACCCCAGGGCTGCGCGTCCGTAGCGGGCAAGTGGTCAGCCTTGGGCACTGCCGGACCAAGGAAGGTGGAGCACAGCCACTGTGCGTGGGAGGGCAGGACCCAGGTGTTCTCCACGAGGGAGAGTCTTCCCTTCGGACTCGTCCTCCAAGGGCTCCGGGTCCCATCTGGACACATCTGACGAATTTATCTTAAAGGTCAAGTATTCCGCAGACCAGGGCCTCTTCGGAGCGAAGCGATGGGCCAAAGGAACAGAGGCTGCTCTGTCAAAAAGGGTCACTTTATTCACCGGTGCACACGCGTACAAAGGCAGGCAAGATCAGTCCGCTTTCCACAGCCATCCTCGCCACATTTTGAACAGCTTTTGTGAACTATAAACCACTGATTTCCTCAGCCCTGAAAGAGAAAAGATGGGATGGTGAGAAAACCCAGGCAGAGGAAGTGGACGCTCAGCCAGCGCCTCTCCGAGACTCTGAACAGAGACGGGTCTCTGCAGAGAGCAGTGGTGAGCTGAGTGGACCTCAGCTCAGGAGGAGATCCTGGGAGGCAAGGGCTAAAAAAGGGCACGCGGTCAGCAGGAGGACAGAGGCCGCAGTACTGTGCAGACGGCGAGGGTCAGTGGCGGAAGAAGCTTCGAGCTGTGCGCACGTCAGCCGTCTGTGGCTTCAGTCAACACTCTTTTCCAAGGGAGAGCAGGACAGAGACCCGTGAGCACTGAAGCAAGTGGCGCTGGTCTCCTCCTCTCTCCCCATGTCTGCGGCCCAGCCCTCTGCTGCTACAGCCAGGGCCACATGCCAGCCTGCCTGGATCGAATGCTTCCTGCCCTCTCCACCTCCGACGGGATCCCCTTGCAGCTTCTGGGGCCCGTCAGGAGCTGCGCTTCAGGCCTGCAGCACTGTGCAGGGCGGGGCAGTTCCTCTGCTGACCCTGGGAATGCTCCTTGAGTACTGGAGTCTTGTCCGACTCAGACCCGCATCCCCACCACCCACGACGGTACACAGCACACAGTAGGTGCGCAACACACGGTAGGTGCTCAGCAAACAGCCGTGACGTGATGGCGCGCATGTGCCTCAATCAGCTACTGATTTTCAAGCACCCCATCTTCCGTGCCTACGAGGTGCTTGAGCGCAAAATACCCCTTGGAACTGGAGAGGCTCATGGAAAGAAAGAAGAGGGGAGGGGTCAGTGGGCTGTCATTAGCCTGTCAGGTCCCGTGGGACTATTTACAGAAGCTATTATGGGCTTAACTTCCTTTGTGCTGAGGGTGGGGTCAGGCAGTCTGAATGCCAGCCATGAAATGGGAACGAAGGCACCAGCAGTGCACCTGGGCAACAGGAGCTGCTCCAGAGGCTCTGGGCACTGGGGTCTGGGTAACCACTCAAAATACCTGGCGCTGTACCAGTGGGCAGCCCAGTCCGCTCAGGCCCCGTGAGGAAGTCCTGCAGGCAGCGGCAGGGGCACGGCTGGGTACCGGCATTAGCAAACACGGCCTGCGACTTGGGCCAGGCGGGTCCCCTGACAACGTGCAAACTCCAGGGCCAAGTCAGGAAGCTCTGAGCATCTCTCCCAGCCTCCACCCCGTCTAATTTCCCCCCTGGGGCAAGCTCTCTGCAAGCCGTGCCCGCCTGGGCTTTCAGACTGGAAACTTATCACACACGGCGCTTCTGAATTCTCGCTGGAACTAACTGGGGTGCGGCAGCACCCAGGGAACCACAGCCCATCAGCACAGCAGCGCCGGGGGGCCCGGGGCTCCCAGTCCAGGCCGAGAAGATGCGTCAGCCCCCAGGCAGCGCAACCTCAGAGTGCTCACTCACGACTCCCTGCAGCTTCAGCACAGAGCGGGAGCCATACCTCGGAGTCACCCTTTGCTGCCTGAGGACAGAAACAGCTCTTAATTGCAGCAGCCCCCTCCTGAGGCTCTGCAGCAGAGCATCTTGCAGCCTGACCTGTAGGAAGGAGCACTGGCCAGGCCACGGCTGTCAGACACCTCCCGGGGCCACCACGCGCTCATCTGCAAGGCAGGGTGGCGAGCAGGCGGCTGTGTGTTCCCAGAGCTCCCAGTAGGGGGCACACCCCACAGAAGGCCGGGGCTTCAGGAACTTTTCACAGGGAGTCAGTCACCTTACATGAGGAGCTAGACCCAGCAGTAAGCCTGAGCCCTTTCTGCGGCAGGGGGTGGGGTGGGTTTAACACTGCTGAGCTGAGAGGCCACAACACAAGGCTCCCCGTGGAGGACAAAACCGCGGTGGACAAAGTGAAGCCCAAGGAAGCGCCTGGTACCCACACCACAGGGAGCGCGAGGCTGGGCGGGCGGGAGAGCCTTCACCAGCACGCCCTGCACCCAGCCTGCTCTGGCACTGTAAGCAAGGGGAGGAGACCTGCTAGGAAAGCGAGTGAAAGACCAGACCCGGCTCTGTACGGAAGGGGCTCCCTGAACTAACCCCGACCTCTTCCGGCACCAGGAAAAGGTGCCTTCAAAACCCAACAGGACACCGCTGCCCCCAGCTGGGTGCAGGGAGGGCGAGTCCTGGCCCAGGATGGCCGCTGGGCGGGGATGGGGACAGGGGGTGGTGGAGCCACCTGGGCCAGATGGTCAGTCTTCGGGACCCTATGGCTCTAAGGACACCCCGCTGGAGACCCACGCCCGCAGAGAGACAGACCCAGGGTCGGGGCAGCGGCCCGTGGCCCCCAGACACCCTGGACGCCTCGGCTGCGCGGCTGCCCCCGACGCGTGGTGGAAGGTCGCAGGCGCCTCACACGCGGGTGCACGTGGTGGCCAGGGTGGCACTGGGGGGGGCGGTGGTGCCTGGCACACGGGGGGCGCCAAGGACCAGTGGCCTTCGCCTGAGCACTGTCACGCCCACACCGCCCTCCACCGCACAGGAGACTCAGCAGCGGCCGGAGGGCCTTGGGGTGCCTTCGCCGAGCCGCCGGTGCCCTGGACGGCGTGTGGGGAGCCCCGTGTGAGATGCCAGCTGCCAAGACGCTGGAGGCCTGGGGACCCCGTGGGGGCGCAGACGTGCTCCCCTTCGGTTTCGCTGCCTAGGGGAAGGCTGCGGGTTCGGGGGTCTGCGCAGGGGCGGGTCTCCAGGGAAGACTCCGCCAAGCTGCCTGTGCTCAGGGCCAGGGTTTCTGCGCCTCCCTGGGCGGGTGAAGATGCCGCCTCATTTCAGATACAGCCTCTTCAGGAAGAGCCTCGCTTGCCAAAGGCAGGCGCTAAGAACTCAGATCACCATCTGATGCCAGCTCCCGGCCCGCCCCCCACAAGGAGGCCAGGAGCGCCCAGCAAGCTGAGGGCTCAGGTCACGCCCCCGGGACGCAAGGGGAGCAGAGGAGAGCCTCAGGAAGCCCCCGTCAGGCTCCGGCCGTGGTTAGACACAGCAGCCATGGGGAAAGGCACAAGCACGAGTTGCGGGACGCACTCCCAGGAGGAGGACCAGCGGTACCAGTGCGCTCCTACACTACGCTGTGCCAAGCAAGACACGGGAGTTTCAGTCGCAAGAAACCAGCAGCAGAGGCCAAGCGAGCTGGTCTGTCGTGTTCCGGGAAAGGCTGGCGAAGCTCAGCGAGGCCCGAACCCTTGTAGGAACAAGACTAAAGCTGCCTGTTCATTACGTGAAGCTTCTGGGGCTCAGGCGGTAAAGAGACCTCTGGCCCCGGATTAGTTCCGACGGACCAGAGAAGTCGGGCGGGCCAAATACGACAAGACCTCAAAATCCATTCACCCTCTTCCCACGGGCCCCACCGCCCACAGCTTCCTGGGCCAGAAACTGGGAGCTACTCGGCCCGCTGTCACTCCCCGGACGCCCCCATCGCCAAGCCGGGGAACAGGCCTGGGGATGGGGCTAGGACCCCAGCGCAGGCCCCACCCGGTGGCCGCTCCAGCAGGCGCCCCTCCCGCGGGTTTGCCAGCCAGGCGGTCCTCCTGCGGCGGCTTCCTTTGCCCTTCACATCAGCTCCGAGGTCCTTCACACGTGCTACGGGCCTTGGGCGAGGTGGAACGTGAAGTCACGTCCTCTCGGTCGCGGCCGTCACCCCACTGTCCACAACCGCCAGAAAACAGAGAAGCCAGAGCATGAGGCGGGCAGAGCCGGAAGGGGGGGGGGTGCCCTCACCCCACCATGTCAGCAGCCCCAGCTCTATGCCTCAGGCTCCCACGACCCAAGGTGCATCTTGAGATGGGGGGAGGGCAGCGAGCAGGGTCCCAAGCACCCCTAAAGCAGGACTGCGGTTCTGGGGGTGGGGGCGCACCCACTGCCCTCTGCGGGCAAGAGGGAAGAAGAAAGGTCACTTCAGGACAAGCGTCACAAGAGATGACCCTAGTGGATTCTTCAAAACTATCGCAGAAGCTATTACAAAAGCTATTACAGAAAAGCCCAAACTCCACCAGCGTGACCTGTGTCCACGTCGCTCCTGCCGGCTTCAACCACACACAGCCGCCCGGCCTCCGCATGTCTGCGAGCACCTACTTCCCTCCCCACAGGGTCTGCGAGGCACCCTCAGACAGCCTGCACCTCACCTGCAAGTCTCTGCCTCTTCCCCTGAAAGTGAACCCCACACCACCACCGCTGGCCCAACAAAAAAGGTGATAGAAACCCGGACGCCCACTGCACAAGGGCAGCAACACCCAGCGCGCCCCGCGTGCGAGGACCAGGCCGCCAGGGTGCCAGGGCCACGTGGCTCGGACTACAGCCCGAACCAGCCAACCTGACAGAGGGGTCTGCAGGCCAGGGGGCGGCAGCCAGCCAGTCTCTCTTGACCGGAGACGCAGAGCTCGGCAGCCCTGAGGGGCAGGAAGGCTGCACGGACGCTGTGAACCTCTAATGCCTTTGGCTGCATCTTTCCAGAGACCCAGGAGGGCAACACTGTCTGTGGGGCCAAAGCCTCACTGTGCATCGAGCCTCTGGGGTGAGGAGCTGAGCGGGGTGACGGGCCAGTCCCCTGCAGCCTCGAGCAGGACCCGAACGGGCTGGAAGAGCTCCCCTCCCACCTTCCGGACACCGAGCTGCACAGGCAGGGCGTGACCCAGACGGGCATGGGGAGAGCGCGTGAGGAAGGGTGTTCGAGGAAAGGTGTGCCAGGCGCCGGAGCAACCGGGAGAGCAAGCCAGAGCCCCGCTCCCGGGACTGGAAACCACCAGAATCCAGAGAGGTGCGCCCTGAGGGGGCTGGGCAGCAGGCAGGCACTGGGCCCGTGAGTGGTGAGCCCGTAGAACAGGGCAGGGGGTCTTAAAAGAAAACAAAGCAAGAGAACAAAGAGAGCCAAAGACGGGGGGAAAGTGGGAGGCAAAAGAAAACCAAGGAGCGTTCTAGCAGCACGGGAGAGCTAAGCCCAGACAGCAGGAACCCAGAGAGAGAGAACACAGGTGGGAGGAAAGGAACAAAAGGACAACGCCTCACACCCTTACTGCCCGCGCTTCCGACCGCAGGGTGATAGGTACCCATCTAGCAAAGCCAGACCACAGACCATGTCACTGAGGCTTCAGAGCCCGGGGTGGGGGGGGGGCCAGGGGAGGGAGAGGGGGCTCCTAGAAAGATCTCGTGTGCGGGCAGATGAAAGATATTTTCAGACACACCTGGCCTCCAAATGTGCGCCCATCCATCCTGTCCCAGAAAATTATAGAAGTGAGCGTGTGCACTCGGAGAGTCAGAGACACGAGGTACGGGGGACAGAGGCTCTCCCACCCGCATGCCCTGCCAGAGGAGACAGGTGCCAACATCTCTGGGGAAGCACGCTTCCTCTGTGGGGAGGAAAGGCACGCTGCGTTGCTCGGAGTCACAGGAACAGCCACACAGCGGCAGCTCTGAAGACCGACTTGACCACAGCCACGCCCCCGCACGGCCGGGCTGGAGGGGGCGGGCAGGGCAGGGGGAGGGACCGAGTCCTAACCCGCAGAGGAAGCTGCGTCTGCAGGGATGCACGGGCGAGAGCTGCACTAGCAAACTGGCAGCAAAACGGCCCTGGAAGAGAGCTGCTGGCACCTCAGAGGAGGAGGTGAGGTGGGAAAGGGCGAGGCCCTGGTGTTTCCCGAGGGCACGCGCGTGCGACTGCCTGAAGCGTAAAGACAAGCGGAAAAGCTGCGCGCGGCGAGTTACTGGGGAGGCCCGGCGGGGCACATGCCACCACGCCACCTGCTGTGGGCGCACTTTCTTAGGCGACCAGACCCCAGGACTCTGTGCAGAGGCCCGTCTGCATGGCCCCAGCTCAGGGCCCCTGGCAGGTGTGCCGGGCCACTTGGCCCCGCAGGGACGTCACGCAGGGTGCCGCCACGCTCACCGGCTGTGAAGATGCCCTTGGTGCTCTGGCTCATGCTCGACGGTCTCACGATGGCGGTGAGCCCTGTGGGGAAAGTCAGCCAGGACGTTAGTCACCCGAACACGTTCAACACCTCCGACGAAGTACTCGTCCCAATTACTCAGCACGACCAGCAGGTCCGCAGGGACACTGGCGACGGATGGCCCACGGGGTAGCCGGCAGGGCAGCAGCAGTCAGGCTGCGCAGGCCCTGGGGGACGGGCGCCCAGTTTAGAAGTTAGCTCTTTACTGACCGCGCTCGCCAGTGACCGTCACCGCCCCACAGAAACGCTCCAGAAGACAAGGGTCTGGGATCCTGGGGAAGGCTCGGGAAACCCGGCGGCGAGGTGCGGCAGGAGCTGCGGCAGAGCACCCTGGACACCGAGGTGGGGCCGCATCGGGACAGCTGGCTCTGGATGGGACGCAAGTCCCAGGAGCCAGCAGTCCCTTTCCTGCCTCGACCGCCGGGAAGGACAGACACTTCTCCCAAGTGATCTGGGCAGCTCTGTCTGCGCCTGGCCCAGAAGAAGCACGGCCTCCCCCAGCCTTTACAGCACCTTAACCCCCATGAGCCCAGACACAGAAGGACTTTTCACGGCCCCACTTCAGACAAGGGGGCATTGGGAGGTGGCGACACCCAGAGCCAGGCCTTCTTCTTCCACCTCATCGGGCAGGAGAGAACAAGGTGAACGTGCGGCCACGCCCGCGTCCCGGCCACCAACCTACCCAGCCGCACCACATCTCCACAGTCGGGGTCGTGAGCGACTTGGAACAGAGTCTCTTCCACGTCTCTGTTTCTCCCAGGGCTGTACATTATGTGGTTGATCTCCTGCTGCAAGGTTCTGGGCAGCGTCATCAGCTGAGTGAACTGTCCTTCTGGGCTTTTATCTATCTAAGGGGAAAAAGAAGCATCTTTGGAAACACCTGCAGAAAGCGCCCTGGCCTCTGTGAAGGTCCAGGGCCTCAGGGCTGCACTTTAGTTTTGTTTTTTTATTTTTCTTCAGAGACCAGGTCTCACTACGTTGCCCGGGGTAGTCTCGGACCTGTGGGCTCAAGTGAAACCTAGCCTCAGCTTCCCAGGTAGCTGGGATCACAGGTGCCAGCCCCCACGCCCGGCCTTCAGGGCTGCTTTTTAAATCACCTGCACAGGACCAGGCGGGGCCGGGCCCAGGGAGGTTCTGCCCCCTCACACTGGACATGGAGCACACGGGACTTCAAGCCCCGGCAAAAATGCCCATGTGTTTCCTGTATTATTCCATTTCTGCACGAGAATAAAGCTTCTCGCAAGGATCAATTTCTGACACAGTTTTTAAACTTCTCCATCTCTAGTCCAGCAGCAAGAGGAGCCAGGCCGGCCCAAACATTTGCAGAAGCCACAGTCCCGCCCCCCACCCCCCAGCACTTAAACCCCACTTCACACTGCAGGGGCATAGCAGCAGGGTGGGGGCCCACCCGGGCCCCTCAGGCCCCGCACACACCACACTGCCACCTGTCAGCTGCAGGAATAAACCGATGACAGAGTCCAATCGCACTAAATGCTCTGGCAAGTACATAGCAGGGACTCAGAACAGGACTGAACAACTGCACCAGTAACGCTTAGCTACTGTTATTTCTGAGAAGGAGGCATCAGCGACACCAGCAGTTTCTGCTCCAACTTACTCTGAAAGGCATCAAGTGGCAAGACAGACACAGGAATGAAACATGGCAAAGAAGGCTGCTCGGACGGGGAAGACTCTGCATCACAGGGGCTTGGGGAGGGGGCTTGCCTCCCTCACTCAGAGTCTAATCTTCACTTCCGGAACTGAGACAGTTACAAAGTCACGTGGCCAGAGGCCTGCCAGGCCCAAACCATTCACACTGCCCTCCCAGCTCTTCACACTATCTTCCAAGCAAGAATCTGTTGTGCATGCTAACCAGTGCTTGCATCTAATTCCAACTAGGAGAGGCGAAAGGTATAACTGTGGCTATATTAAATTTTTTATTTATTTATTTATGTATGTATGTATGTATGTATGTATGTATGTATGTATTTATTTATTTATTTATTTATTTATTTACTTATTTACTTACTTACTTACTTACTTACTTACTTATTTATTTATTTTGGAAACTGGGTCTTGTTATTTTTGCCCGTGGAACCGCAGGCTCTCGTTGCCCGGGGCACCACAGACTCAAGCAATCCCCAGCCTCAGCTTCCCAGGTAGCTGGGATGACAGGCACACACCACCACGCCCAGCTATTTTTTTGGAACTAGGTCTCGCTACGGGCCCCAGGCGGCACTCGAACCGTGATCCCTAGCCCCGGCCATTTCATAGGCTGAAGCTTACAAGCCCGAGCCATGGTGCCCAGCTATATTAACTTTAGAGTCGGATTTTCCAGAGGACCAGCTTTCTTAATAAATAGAAATCACTCATTCTCACCCCCCTTCCATTCGACAAATAGTCACTGAGTATGTACCAATGTCTGGGTTTTCTAGTTGTAACCACTCAGTCTTTGCCAAAAAAGAAAATGCTATTACCTAGTGGCCCCAAGAATGATGAAAGGTTTTCTTGTCCTGTCTATCTCATATACATAATTAAAATGGTTCCAAATTCAGAGAACCTGACTCTATAGTTTACCGTTTTGGTTAGTTAAATGGTGACCCGTGGGAATTCTTCTGTTAGCTCAGCTAGAAATGACAGTCACAGATTGCTATTTTGAGGCTAGGAACTGCAACGGCTGAAAGGGGGTCTTATACGTCTGTTAAGTTTTCCCTGCAAAGCTTCCAGGCATTTCAGAGATGTCAAAATGGCTTGAGTGATACGAAGTATTAGAATACTTGGCATTTCTTTCTCCTGAGGAAAAGAGCACACTGAATTTCTGCTTATAAAACACGCACAGTCAAGGTAAAAATATTGGTTATTCAAGTAAATTGCAAATTCTGCCTATCACGACTCCTTTGTTCTCATGAGAACGTGAAAGAGCATTTAGTTAATCGTGAGAGTTAAGCTACATTTTCAAAGCCCACATATTCCCTGATTCTGTTTACATGTGGGGTCCGGACCAGGCAACCTGACGGGGGAAGGAAGGGGACGGCAGCTGCCCGGGGGGAGGAGAGCTGGGAGCGGCTAGTGGGCACAGGATTCCTTGGTGGCGTGGTGGACATGGTCTGGCATTAGAGAGCGGTGATGGTGCATAACTCAGTGAATACGCTAAAATCCACGGCTTTGCTGGTTGTTGAATTCTATCTCAAAAAAGCCGGTATTTCAGATACGGCAGATACGGTCCTATGATGGGGGTACTGTCTTCCTATGATGGGGGAGCTGTGTTATACTTGGGGATTCTGGCTTCAGGGTCAAAAACCAGGCTATTCTCACTGACTGCTGGAAGATGCTGCTGGAGGACACACCCACGAGGACCACTGGCAAGGGGTGTGCTGGCAGATGGGAGACAGGGCAAGACATCCCAGAGTATTCTTTTTTTGTTTGTTTGTTGGTTTTTTTTTTGGAGACTAGGTCTCGCTATTTTTGCCCATGGAACCGCAGGCTCTCATGGCCCGGGGTACCACGGACTCAAGCCATCCCCAGCCTCAGCTTCCCAGGTAGCTGGGATGACAGGCGCGCGCCACCACGCCCAGCTGTTTTTTTGGAACTAGGTCTCCCTACGGGCCCCAGGCGGGACTCGAACCGCGATCCATAGCCCTGGCCGCTTCATAGGCTGAAGCTTACAGGCACGAGCCACCGTGCCTGGCCCAAGAGTATTCTGACAAATGCCTTGAAGCTTTCCCGTGAGAGGTCAAACGAAGGAACAGGCTCCACATGGTAACAGAACAAGGCATGGCGTGATATCCACAAGCAGGACCTTATTTATGCAAAACTAAAACCAAACAAAAAGACCAAAACCCTATGTGTGTGTGTATGCGTGCAAGCACACATGGAATGATCTGGCTGGATACACGCCCGTGTGGCAGGGAGGTCACCTCTGCGGAGGCTGGCGGGGCTGTGGCGGAATCTGCAAGTGACCTGACTCTGCTCCCTCCGGGTCACTTCTGACTGGCAATCTACACGCAGTGGGAGTCTCGAGCGGTGACAAGGACACACCGGCAGGAGAGGCCCTGCTTCCTGGGCCTCTGAGTCAAGCTTCCTTTCCAAGAAGCGCGTGCCCCTGGTGGCACCGGCTGCTGTCTTCCTTAAGCAAGCCCTGGCCTGGGGAGCATCAGGCACCCTCCTGCCACTGCGCTCCAGGCTGGGTTCTGCGTTTACAAGCTGACGTGTGCGCACCCGTGGGCCTGCCACGCCCAGCGGCCCGTCCACCTCCCGCCAGCAGGCGTCCACGCGTGTTCTGCCCACGTGCAGTCACGGCACGCATGCTCTCGTCTCCAGCCAGGACGCGACTGCAAGCAGCCCACGGCAGTAGAGTGGGACCGCGGCCCCCGCACGCACGGGGGGGCCTGGGGCGCCCTGCCTAGTGCCTGCCAGGCAGCTCCGTGCGCAGCTCACCTCCAGCCTGCCTTGCTGGGCTTTATACACCACCTGGGGGTCGTCCTGCAGGATCTTGCCGTAGAGCTTTCGGAAGTGCTCCATGTTGGGCTTCACGATGTTCCACACTTTGGTTCTGTCCTCTCCAACCACCATCCGGAAGTCACCTGGTTTAAACGAACAGCGTCACAAAGGTCTCGCTGAGAATCCGCATTCCCGCAGTGAGCGGCCTACGTGGTGAGCTCACCCCGGGATGCCACCTCCTTCAAAAGGTTTTCCTCCTCGAGGGGACCGTGAACCGGGACGAAGAGGTGACGTCTCCCAGGAAGCAGTGAGGGAAGAAACCCCCTCTCTGGAGGGCAGGCCTGGCGGGGTGAACTGAGGGGGGAGACATGGCCCGAGCGTTATGAGGGTTGGCCCGCGCTTGCTGCGCCCTGCGTCTGATCGAGACCCTCCTGGGGCTGCTGCTCTGACCCCCAGCAGCGTCCAGGCAGCAGAGGCACAGGGGGCGGCCAGCTGCCGAGGGCTCCCCGGAGGCACGAGACTGTGCACTGGCCCGAGTGGTCGCCAGAGCGCTAAGCACAGCCCTGAAGTCCTAGCGGGTACGTCCCGATGCCCAACAGCAGAGGACTGAAGACGCTCCGGGGCACCCCAGACCCCACAGGGAACAGTGGGCCCCACACGGCGATCAGAGGTGGCGGCCATCACACAGCTGGACGGAAGAGAGGCTGTGATGATGTATGGGTAAGAAAAGCAGAAGACAGCCGGGCACGGTGGCTCGTGCCTGTAAGTTTCAGCCTATGAAGCGGCCGGGGCTAGGGATCGCGGTTCGAGTCCTGCCTGGGGACCGTAGTGAGACCTAGTTCCAAAAAATAGCTGGGCGTGGTGGGGCGCGCCTGTCATCCCAGCTACCTGGGAAGCTGAGGCTGGGGATTGCTTGAGTCCGTGGTACCCCGGGCAACGAGAGCCTATGGTTCCACGGGCAAAAATAGCGAGAACTAGCCTCAAAAAAACAAACCAGAAAAGCAGAAGACAGTGCTGTGAAAAACAAAAGCCACCACAGGAAAGAGCAGGGACTATGTAGAAGGGAATACATGGGAATGGTTACTTTTGCTCGAGCAAGCCACACATTTATTGTGCGTGTGCGTATGTGGTTGCAGCTGTTGGTCAGCTCGGTCCTGGCCTCAGGAAGCAGGTGCTAATTCCTCTCAGGGCTCCAGATGTGGGGATGGAGGCAGGTCGGGGACCTGCCCACAGGCTCGCGGCCCCAGTCTCAGGGTACGTGACACGCTCTGCGACTAGTTTCATTCTATTCTGTACTTTTCCTGCATTCTCCTCACTTCCGTCAAGTTGGCAAATTAGTTACAACATCTGAAAACGAGTTTTCAAGATGCACAGCTGAGGTAGCTGGCAATGTGGACAGGGGCTGCCGGCTTCGTCTGCGGTCGTGTCGGTTCCACGGGCTTTGCCGACAGCCTGCACGTGGACTCCAGCGGCGGCTGGACTGTTCTCAGGCTCTGCACCAACAGGCTGGCTTGAAGAGAAAGAGCAGTTGCATCACTGTTGGCTTCGAAGTATTTGTGTCATTTCTTCCCTTTCTGCACGTTCAACAGACGAGAAGTTCTTGTAGTTCAGACAGTAACTGTCGACAAAGCACCTACACATTTTACCAAAATGAACTCGAAAATCAGTCCCGAAAGAAGAACTGCATGCCACGCCTCAGGGCTGGGGCCACCGGGGCGCTGGGAACGAGGCTGGGGCTCTCCGGGCTCAGCCCCGCAGCTCGTCGGTACGTCAACCAGCGCCGGCTAGACTGACGCTCCCAAGGGCTGCACAGCTGGATGTGCTTGACCAAGGGAGCACACAGCTCAGCGCCGGCTCCTTGGAACTAAGTCACGGGCGCAGCGCGAAGTGGCACCAGAGCCTAAGAATCAGGTCTTACCTCTCAAGAGGCCTGCGCCACCCAGCATGGGGAACTAAGGAAAAGAGACAAAACTGACTTTGATCCTGTGCTTCCACTGCTGGTTTTAACCCTTTGCTGCTCAAGCTAGAGAGAGCTGGGATAACACACCGCCTCAGGGAGACCCAGAAGGGCAACATCTCTTCAACTGTAGCAGGAGACAAGCTCAGAAGTCATCTGGGGCAGTCTGGCTCTCGGAGACTTGGTGCCACCTGCTTCAGGGAGCTGATTATAAATGCAGGAATCTGAGGGGCTGCACAGTCGGGGGAAGGCCCTGGCTTTCAAGTCTGGCATCGTCTATGGAATCTGGAGTCAAGTTACTTAACCTTTCTGAGTCCGTTTCCTCTGTAAAATGGCTCTTAACATGCTGACCTCGGGAGATTGCTTGTAGATCGAAAGCTAAGAGGCTACAGAACGCTTTGTCCAGGGTTCAGCAGATACATGTGTACACTGAACAAGGACCAAGGATGAGTAGAGAGGAGGTTCTGGGTCTCTTGAGGAGGAGGCCTGGCTAACCACAGCACCGCTGTGAATTCAGTTCAACCAATATTCAGGTGCCCAGCAAAGAAAACCACACACAAAATGAAAAGGCAGCCCACAGCACCCGAGACTGTGTTTACAAATCATGCATCCGACAAGGGGACAATGTGGAAGAATACAAAGGACTTGTCCAAGTCAATATTAAAAAACAATTACGTTTAAAAATAGCCAGAGCAAGGCTAGGCACGGTGGCTCGTGCCTGTAAGCTTCAGCCTATGAAGCGGCCGGAGCCAGGGATCGCGGTTCGAGTCCCGCCTAGGGCCTGTAGCGAGATCTAGTTCCAAAAAAATAGCTGGGCGTGGTGGCGCGCGCCTGTCATCCCAGCTACCTGGGAAGCTGAGGCTGGGGATTGCTTGAGTCTGTGGTACCCCGGGCAACGAGAGCCTGCAGTTCCACAAGCAAAAATAGCGAGACCTAGTCTCAAAAATAAATGAATGAATGAATGAATGAATAAACAAACAAACAAACAAACAAATAAATAAATAAACAAAATAAAAATAGGCAGAGCAACTAATAATCTGCACCCCATGTTCACGGCACCATTACTCACAACTGCCAAGAGTTACGGTAACACCCTAGAAGCCTGTGCTGGGGTGGGTGACGCAAATGAGGTCTGTCTACGAATGCCGGGTGGCCATGGACGCTGGGTCACCATGCCCAATGAGACAGCACAGCCGGAACCCAGGGGGGCTGTGCTGAGAGACGACGTCAGACACAGAAAGAAGGCTCCGAGAGGTACTGCCCTGA
>PVHY01021682.1:0-23538 GCA_004024945.1 Uropsilus gracilis
CCCAGCCTCAGCTTCCCAGGTAGCTGGGATTACAGGTGCGTGCCACCATGCCCAGCTCTTTTTTTGGGACTAGGTCTCGCTACGTGCCCCCAGCGGAACTCAAACCGTGATCCCTGGCCCTGGCTGTGACTTCCTAGGCTGCCACCTACAGGCATGTGCCACCATGCCCGGCCTTTGGATGATATATTATCAGCCTAACCAAAAATAGCACTTATAAAGGAAAAATTCAATATGGTAGTCTTTTTTTTTTTAACTCTGGTTGAAAAGTCATTCAATTTTGACATGTATTAAAGGAAAGAAATTGTTTAACTAGCCACATTACACTACCACTTTATATTCTAATTAAAATCATGGTTAAAATATTCTCCAGTAACAATTGTTATTACCTGTTATGAGCTAAATATATTCCCCCTCAAATTCTTGACTTAAAGATACCTCAAAGATAAAGTTTCTAAAGAGGTGACTAAGGTAAAATCAGGTTAGGGTAGGCCCTAACCCAATGACTGGTGTCTCTATAAAAAGTGGAGACCAGGACACAGATATGTACAGAGAAAAGTGATGTGAAGAAACAGGGAGAAGATGACCATCTACAAGTCAAAGGAAAACACAGCCCTGTGATACTCTGATTTCACATTTCCAACCCCAAGAACTGTGAGAAAACACATTCTATTGTTTAGGCCACTCATCTGTGGTACTTTGTTATGGCAACCCTAGCAAACTGATATATTAACCAATAATACAAAGCTGAGAATTCAACTAAACAGAAAGTCTCATTTTTTCCACAATCTACCTATTGTGGCAAATAGCTAGTATTCAGATTTTATTTGGGGGTGGGAATGGGGGCTTTGAGCCAGATTTGAGAGGCAGATAATTATGATGTGAACACTGAATTGGAATAATTTCAAAGTCCAAGCATTGTTGTTAAGTTAGTAGTCAGGCTCTCAGAAGGGTGCACAGAAAAAAATATAAGATCCTTTTGAACGCTGTCAAGTTTTATTGTAAGTTTTGATTGAGTTAATTACTCCCCGTTCTTCCAAAAGTTAGGTTCTCACCTACCATTCCCCAACCTCTACACCTTTTCTTTTCCTTCCTTCACTCCTCTTGCTGCAAAATTGGAAAACATCAACGTGATGTTCAGCTCATTTGGAGATGCCCGGTGATTTATGAACAGTTCTGTATGAGATCTGGCTCCCCATTACTTCATGCTAAACTGAATGTATTCCATAAAGATGGCAATCAATGCCCACCAAATGTTACTTCATAATGCATTTTGTCTCATAATGCAATCTTCATAATGCATTTTGAATATGTCCTCATTTATAAACTAGCAACATACACTGATTTAAAGAAATGTTTCTATTGTCAGATACTATGTAAGCAGTCCTAAGGAAGACACAAAGTATAAATTTCCGGGTACAAGTGTTTAAAAATGCCAACTCACAGCATTGGTGGTTTTTTTAGATCGACTCTTAGGTTTTTCTTTCTCACTTTCTACAATATACTCTTTCTTCTCAATGGATTCATGCTTAACGTTGGTCTTCATTTCTTTCTCTGTAAGAGGCAATCCACATTAGCTCTTTTGGCACTACTCTTTACTCCGTTTCTTCCCTTGTTATCTCATCACCTCCCTCCCAAAGCACATTGAAGACAAAAAATTTCATGTTTTTCTTCATTTTAGCAGCAGTTCCCAATCATTGTTAATGTGTTTCAGGGTTCAGTGTGATTATGAGAAAAAGCAAACTCTCACAAATACTGAGATGTGGGGATTTCTGGGCATGCAGCTCAGGTTTGTGTACTTTTAAAACAGGACCTGAAGACATAGTCTTTATAAGATCATGACAATCATCTTGATGAAAACAGGTTCTTCTATATCTTGACTACAAGAGACTGACAACATTCATCAACTGCACTTCCTCCACATTAAATAATATTCCTTTATAATGTAAACATTACTTATCTCCCCAACTTCCTTGTTCCAAAGACTGAGAATCTTAGCTGAAGCACTGTTATAACTTAATGATCTGTACTGTGGTATGCACAGTCTTCACTGCCTTCCATAACCTTTTTAGTGCTTTGCAGAAAATCCATTTCAAAAGATAAGAAAACTGACATTTTTTTAAAAGTTAAGAAATACTCTAAGGTTCATATAATGAGTTTGTGGTTGAACCAGGATTCAGGTCTGTATTTTCAAAGATTCATCTGTCTTTTCACGAAATATACCCATCACTAAGAAGACTAAAACAATTTTAATAAATTCTATATATAAGTTAGAGGATTTCTCCAAAGAGCCCCAAGTCTAGCTCTTAGTGACGGGCAACAAGGAACAGTCAGGGAAAGCAACTACAACCAAAATTCAGAAGTAAAAAAGAAATCTGTTTTGCCTTAAATCTGAGACATTGGTGCTTGATTTGGCAGCAAATATACATACTAAAAAAAAAAAAAAACACCAAGTCTGAGACTTTTTTTTTTTTTGAAACTAGGTCTTGCTGTTTTTGCCTGTGGAACCCGCAGGCTCACGTTGCCCATGGTACCACAGACTCAAGCAATCACCAGCCTCAGCTTCCCAGGTAGCTGGGATTAAGGCACGCACCACCACGCCCAGTTGTATTTTTTTGGAACTAGATCTCGCTACGTGCCCCTGGTAGGACTCGAACTGCAATCCCTGGTCCCACTGCGGCTTCCTAGGCTGCTGCTTACATGCATGCACCACCATGCCTGGCAGTCTAAGACATTGACCCCAAGTACCCGATGCTTTTCACAAATCACTTTTCTAATGATTACTATTGAACAAAATCTCAAATTGGCAAGTAGTTCAAGTTCAAAACCTCAATCACTTCTCTAATAAGCATGTAACCATCAGTTTATCTCTCCTATTGGTCACTTATCAAGGATATTAGATTTTCTTGGAGCCCAACTTAGTAATTAGTATGTAACAAGTTACTCCAATGTTCTTTAAAACTAGGAAATTAACAATTGATTATCTACCTTTTACTTCTTTTTCTATTCATGGATAAACTTTCTTACCATTTTCACATTTTGGAGTTGGACAGCCCATTCGACGCCTCAGGTTATGCGTTCTGGCTTCTGTTGCCTCTTCTGGTTCTATTTTAATATTCATTGCCTTTAAAAAGATTTCAGAGCATGAATATGTTCTTTTAAAAGAAAAATATCTTTTAAAATCCAACTGAAATATCAAGGTGACTATCAACTTACAAAATGCCTCTATCAACAGGGTAGTCAAAACGTACTTTTCTATTCCCTTGAAGGAGCAATAGCATCACTATAATTACTATTACTTAAGGAATGACAGTCTTCACTCTGACAGATATTTTAAAAAGTAGGGAAAAGTCAAAGAATCAGGATAAAATTATGAAAAACATTACTATCTAACTGGGAACTCATTTTCCTTCTAGAAGCTTCTCAGTTCTCATCTACTCAATTTTATGCTTTTTTCAGTCATCTCTAAGCAAAATCCCAAGTTATACAAAAATCACACATTAAGCAAAATCTTAAGTCACATAAATATCATAATTTTTAATCAGTCCATAAGAGTTTACAGACCTCTTTCAAGGTCTGTCAGTAGTTATGGAAAATTCAGCTTCCACAATAAACTTTCTTTTATAGTTCTTTTAGTGAACCATTAATTATAAACTACTCTTCTAACACTGCTAAACTGTAAAGATTCTCTGTGAGGGTATACATATTGGTCTGGTTTCACTGTTACCTGGAGAGCTAATACTTACCAGTGAAGCAAATAAAACAAATCTGGTGGTCTACAACCACCAAATGTTTGTAGGACTACACTTGAACATTTTTGACTTGTTAATTCAAACAGACTGTGAATGTCCATGGTTAATAAGATTTCTTCCAGGACAATATCACCAACACTACTCTGTTATCAGGGCAAACCAAACACCATCACAATCTAAGTCTTTTCTTCCAAACACTCTCACTGATAACAATTAAGCAGTTGTTTGTTCAAGCAGCAGAAACTCTTTACAAAGAGTTCAAGTACTAACCCCTTCCATAGCACAACCCCCAAGTACAGAAGTTGATATATGCATAGCATCCCTTGGTGAGATTAACAAAGTTGAAAACCAGGAAGAGCATATTCCTGAGAGACCAGTAACAAACAGACATCACCACAAAAGCTCAAGAATGCTATCTCAAAGAATTCACAAGGCTCTCACCTCTGCTCTCATGCGTTTTGCTCGACGGGCTGGTGGGCATGTTTCCAAGGGCTGTACAGACTGCCTTTGGGGAATATCATGGGGTTTGTACTCCTTGTCCTTTGTATCTGTGGTCAGGTTTGGTTTCTGCAGACACTAAAAATAAACATAACTGCACTGATAAACTTACCCTATTTTTCAATATTAGAAAATTAAGAGAATTGGATTTTTCCAAGGTATAGTAACAACTATGTAGATACAGAACTGGTGTGCAAATTTTAATCTACATAATCAAAAGCATACATATGAATAACAGCTTTTTAAAGAGTATATCAGGTGGATGGTGTTGCTGCATTCTTTCTATTGCTGCTCTCATTCAGGCACAGCAAACCACAGCGGCAGCCGAGGCCGCAATGTGCCAACCACGATCACCTGTTTGCAATTGCCAATCTCCTGAAAGCCCAAACTGTGAAAGACACACTTCAAAATCCCCAAAATAACTTTTCCACATTGATAATTTTCCCATTTTAAAAGTGTTGAGTAAGAAAAAGTAGTAGCCAATAGAGTATCTAAATTTTGCATGCCTATGGTTTTCAACATGACTAACAATGTTATCAAAAGATGGTATCTGAAGTGACAAAATGGGTTATTTGACTAAAGCCTTCTCCTTTACTAAGATTTCACTGACTTCAACATAGCCTACAAAGCCTAGCTCACAAGGCAAAGTGTAAACGTGAGCCCACAGCAAAAACTGGCTCTGATCAGAGACGCATCTCTTTCTGCTTTGATTTTTCTTTTCAGTTGATTCTAAGCTGGGAGAGGCAGACTACTGAACGCCAGTATCACAAAACACAATGACAACAAAATACTAATACTGGGTCTAATAAGAATTTTAAGCACCACTCCCTCTCATAAGAGAACTCATAAACATCAAAAGAAGCACTTTCAAAAGCAGCTTCTAAAATGTAACCACTGTAAGTGTATTATGTCATCTATACTTCAAAGGGATAGACTGCAACAATAACCTTCTAGAACTCTTGGCTCTATGAGCACCAGTAATATGATAGCCTCACTAACAAGATCACTTCTTTCCTCCTAACATTTGCAGGAGTCATCAACAGAATGGGGAAAGGGAAAATGAAAACAGAGCAACCTTCCAACAAAATCTATTTCTAACCTTTAAGATATAAGCACAGAAAATAGTATTTTACTGACACAGACTACCTGAGACTCCAAACATGTAATGACATGTACAACCACCTATAAGTGTTACATATTGTGGCTCATTATAATTCAATCATTGATTTAATCCGAGAAAGTTAACTCAATAGTGTGGAATTCCGTTCTGTCCCAACTTCTCAATTGAGCACTGAGACTACACTGTCCAGCACTTACAGGTATTTCTTCTATTTGAGACCCGAAAGCACTGACTGTGGAGACACAGGTTGAGCTGACTCACATGAAATGTACTGAATGCATGATCAGACATTCAGACACTCTGTATGAACTCCTACTTCTCCCTAGAAAGGGTTTCATAACTTATGACTTGCTTGGCTCTATAAGAACATGGACTCCTAAGATACAATCACCAAAGGTAAAAAGCTCAAAAGCTTTTCAGACTATGTATGAAAGACTTTTTCATTTTCCGTCAAACCATAATTCAAAATAGACATCTAGCGTGCTGGTTGTGTATCTAATGCCATCTACATGCAGACTCTAACCTTTATTTGAGAAAATGAGGTTTTGAGGGAACTGATAGCAACACAACAAAGTGACATCATCCTACAGAGAAAGCAATCCCTTTAAACATTAGAATTACAGGGATGCCAAAACTGAGGCCTCTGCTCCACGATATCAGTACATCATCACAGGACTTTTCTCATTTCCTCAAAACTTAGTCAAGGTGAACTGCATGTCATCCTTTTGCAACAATTCTTTCATTATGTACCACCTCTTTTTTAAAACTGATGCTCCTACAATGACATTCCATTAACATTCAAAGAGTATGAGATATAAAGTATTCACAGTGCCCAGAAAATTCTCAAGTGCTCTGCCTATTCATCCTTCCACACCCAACTCTAGGCAACCACTTGTCTTCATGCTATCTTGACAATTTTACCTTTTTTCAAAATATCATAGTTAAATCATCACATATACAACCTGTCAAAATTAGTTTCCATCACTTAATATGTACTTAAGTCTCCTCTATGTCCTTCTTTGTTTTTTTGAGACTAGGCCTCGCTACTTTTGCCCATGGAACCGCAGGCTCACGCTGCATGGGGTACCACAGACTCAAGCAATCCCCAGCCTCACAGCATGGAATTCCATTTTTATAGTCAGCATATTAAAAATGAATAATACAGTTCAAATTTATGTACATATTCAAGAAAATACCCTTGAAAGTACTATCAAAGGAGAAGACTGATTTTATTTGGATCAAAATTTCCTTTGTTTTCAAGCTCTCTAAAATGATTATGTATTAGTACCTGGAACACACTTAGAACAGAGTAGATCCCAAACAGATTATTTACATTGTGGATAAAACGTTTGCACAGGATATCTTTAAATGCCTATTCTTTGGAGAAAGACACTTTCTATTTTCTAAAACAGAGTCAA
The DNA here is from genome assembly GCA_004024945.1 of Uropsilus gracilis. NCBI lineage: Eukaryota > Metazoa > Chordata > Mammalia > Eulipotyphla > Talpidae > Uropsilus > Uropsilus gracilis. Next base: position 6,786 of record PVHY01021682.1, read on the forward strand.
AAAGGTTTCATATGCAAAGCCCTACATACCTTCATCTACAAACTCACTAAACATTAAAACAGTATATATAATTTTTAAGAATCTGAATATTAGGTTGTCATAATTTAGGCTAAAAAGAAAGTTCACCTGGAATCAAAAAGGCAGAAAATATGAAAAAACAATGAAAAACAATTTCAAAAAAATATGAAAAAAAATAGGCTTTAGCTGGGCACAGTGGTGCGTGCCTTTAAGCGCAGTCTAGAGTGTGGCTGAGATTAAGAATAGCTTGAGTCCATGGGTTAGAGACCCGCACAGGGCAACATAGCGAGACCTAGTCCCAAAAAAAGGAATAGCTTGAGTCCATGGGTTAGAGACCCGCACAGGGCAACATAGCAAGACCTAGTCCCAAAAAAATAGCTGGGTGTAGTGGTGTGCACCTGTAATCCCAGCTATCTGGGAAGTTGAGGCTGGGGATTGCTTGAGTCCGTGGTACCCCAGGGAACGTGAGCCTGTGGTTCCCCAGGCAAAATAATGAGACTTAGTCTCAAAAACAAAAACAAAACAAAAAAACCCCCAGGTTTTAAGCATTACAGCTGGTATGCTTACAACATCAAATGGAGTTTTGATTAGCACCTTCCCCTGGGAAGCTGTTATTACTTCGCTACCTCTCAACAGCTCTGTCACAATTCTTACAATTATAGGGCTCACTGATAAGTCTTAAGAAAATTCAAAAGGTGAAAAGCTTATAAAATATTTCTTCTACCAGGGCACTGAAGTAAATTGGACCTCTTCATAGTATCATTTTACTTAAAGTTGAGCAAAAGCCTTTATCTGGATAATTTCCAATGATCTTCTTACTAAGCAAACAGACATGGCTACACAGGAACTACCGGAAGAGGGGGCCATCAGCTACACAGCATTTGAAGGCCCCTGCTCTTCACCAATATTAACATTCTATCCAAAATTGTACGCAAAGATGACAGGTGATAGAAAAAATAGGTTAAGCAAGCTATTCCCCACATGGCACCTTCACATGACAACTGAGCATAAAAGCATAGGCTAAGGTAGGCATACAATAAAAAAAAATCCTTTTATAAAGAGGAAACATTCACAGTGAAGGTAATGCATATTTCAGCTTTTGAGAGCAAGAGGACACTTTCTCTACAATATTAATCACCTCAAAAACAAACTTCTAAGAATGCTTGTTGTTGAAACAGCAAATTGGAGGAAAACACACAAAGTCTTCTTCTGCACAATGTCTTTTGCACATCATCAAGGCCTTTTCATTTCCTCTAAAAGACAATGTCCCAAGAAACAGTGAAATGTCCCAAGAAACAGTGAACTAGGACACGCCAAGGCCAGTCCCAATACTCACCCTCAAACTGTCTCCAGAAAGAAATAAATTGTACGGATTAAGGATGCGTTCATAATGCCCTCTAATATGCGAGCCTACAGCTTTGCCAGGAGCAAAGCCCATCTTAGTGGCAATTTTTGTCCATTTTCTATCTTTGCAAACAACTGCAAATCCACCTTCTTCTGCAACTAACTGTCAAAAGAAATTAAAAACATTGATTTAGATATCACTCTCTCATTCACACATGCCTTTCACTCCAAAGCCAAAATGTTCTTGGCTGTGGTAATCTTTCCAAAATATACTTTCAAAGTCAAAAGAAATTATAAACATGCTATTAATTTTTTAAGCTAGAAAGTTAAAAAGCTTTTGACAAAACAACCTATGAATGTTTTAAAAAGTGCCCCTCAAAAGCTACTTCTCAGTTTCCCAAGGTACCTGAGATTTTCTGGGAGGGAGAACTAGAGCTAAAAAATTAAATATCTAATAAGGAAGGGATCCAACTACTTGGTCCTACTCAGTGACCTTAAAAATCTCCAGAAAAAAACGAGAGAGCGGACAGGATGGCAGCATGTTAGTAGAAAGAATGGAGTCTTCAGAGTTAAGTGAAACTGAGGTTAAGGTTACAAGTAAATTATTACTTGGCCTTTAGTTTAGTCGATTATTTCTCTAACTTTTCTTGTCTGCAATAAAACAGAAAGGAATATCTTACAGAACTAGTGTGAAATTGCAACAGGTAGCAGCAAAATGTTCAAGAAAAGGTTTTTAAATCTCACAAGTTAATCACACAATTAAACTGAGGATCTTATTTTACATATTTCAGAATTCAAAGTGTCTTTTAAAGACAAGATCCAGGGCCAGGCACGATGGCTCTTGCCTGTAAGTTTCAGCCTATGAAGCGGCCGGGGCTAGGGATCGCAGTTCAAGTCCCTCCTGGGGCCCGTAGCGAGACCTAGTTCCAAAAAAATGGCTGGGTGTGGCGGCGCACACCTGTAATCCCAGCTACCTGGGAAGCTGAGGCTGGGGATTGCTCGAGTCTGTGGTACCCTGGGCAACGAGAGCCTACGGTTCCACGGACAAAAATAGTGAGACCTAGTCTCAAAAAAAAAAAAAAAAAAAGACAAGATTCAATTCAATTCATGCTTGTCAGAAAGATTATTAAAGTTATTAGAGGATCATTTACCTTATTAAGCTGAAACAAGTCCAAGATCTTCCTCTCCACATGTGGAATTTTCAGAGTACTTCCCTGTAACTCCCAATATTTTGCAATCTGGTCCAAGAAATTCAGTTTTACCCGAGTTTGAGCCTAAAGGAGAAAGAATTGACCTTTTAACATTATGAAGCTCATCTGAAAGTTCTGTTTTCAAACTGTGCATTTACGATTTTCACTCCTAGAATATTTAAGTGCAATACCATTTTCAAATTCCATAGAGGAAGATGCTAAACAGATACAAAATAAAAGTGGTTGAATAATTAAACGGTAGCAACCAAAGTTTGACTCACCTTCTACACCACATACCAGCCAAAGACTTACATACTCTCTAAATTCTCCATGATAAGTAGGCACTCTGAAAGATGCTTCATTTAAGGACTGACTAGTAGATAAACCTTAAATTTTGTGTGATCAGTAAAACTATATGACAAGTAAGTTTCTTTACTCTCCTCCCCCCTTCATCTTTTCAAAAACTGAATTTTTTAAGTCCTGTCCACTTCAACACAAATTTGAAAACATTTACAATGGTGATTTCATATCAATTTTAATTAAGTCCTACTAACTTAAAACTAACAGGAAACCAGGGTATCTTCTAAAATTCCTTAGCCAATTATGACCATTGTTTACACATCTCTTTTTTTTAACTTGTCATTTTCTTTATCCCATCTTTTAAATTAACTTTTCATTTTAGAGCTTTTATCTTGCAATAGTTAGGAATGTGAAATTAATGTTTAGATAGTCCCAAGAATAGTACAAGACCTCAAAAGTTAGTGCCCATCTCCTATCTTTCAAAGTCAACTTGAAAATACATATACTAGCTGCCATTACCACACCAAGGTATACAGAATTCCAGTGAACTTATGTTTCATTTACGTTAAGAATTGTTAGTTTAGCACAGTATTAATGTAATCAGTTCAGCAAAATATTAATGTAAACACCTACCTCAATGTTAGAAATACTCAAACTTTGTGTACCCTGAACTTAGGATCTCAGTAGCACAGGGAGAAACATTACCTCTGTCTAGAGTACCCTGTATGTTTCACTTTTCCTTGGGAATTTTAAGTGCGTTATGAAATCTAAGAGAAGACAGGTATTTGGAAATAAATTTGAGCTCTGAATAATATCTGATGGTTATCAAAGTACATAATTTTAAAAACCTAAATTCTAGAAGCTGTCAACTGAATTTAGGACAGAAATTCATTCAATTATAAACCAGTAACTACTAATAAAAATCAGTGTTTTTAATACCATCTGGTTTGTTGCAATGGCCTTCTTACCACTTGTTTCACTATGATTATCAATCACTGGCCATTTTTTAGCTTCTTAACAGCCAGTAGAATTGAGATAGAATCTCTTCTAAGAAGGCCTATCTGGAAAACAGGCAACCAGAACAGCAGTTAAGACATTACCTCCAATTCATTCAGCCTCTGGATGCGTGGGGTAAAATGAAGTTTATCAACATCACATGCAAATGGTGGCTGCCAATCCTGGGGAGAAGCAGAGGCTTTTATTAGAAGAATTTATGCTTCCAGCATTCCAAATTAAAAAATTTGTTAAAATGAAAACCTAGACTCCCACCCACTCTCTACAGCATGATGTTTCAATTTTTCACAGAAGCTGGAACTTCTGTGCTTCCCCAAGGGACAGCTCTCTTTTGATAGTTTTCAAGAAAGCTGTGCTGTGAAGTATCATGTCTCTAGGAAGCAGAATGCCAGTGCTGCTGGAAAGAAGGGTAGTTTTGACCAGTATAGTTGCTACTGGGGACTGCACACTTCTGTACTACATTATGCCCCCCCCCCCAAAAAAAAAAAAAACACCACTTTTTCATGGGCTTCCTATTAGCAGTTGACATTGGAGCAGATCCATAGCCACTTCAGAGCAATGGAAGCTTTGGGCGCTCCTTAATATATACTATATTCAAATCATTAACAAGTACAATTTCATGGATGCTGCTTATGCCCTGTGTAAGATTCCTGGGGATCATGTCAGAGGGGCATATTTAAATCACCTTACATAGAAGTGCCCTTTTAAGAGATGGTGCCTTCAGAAGATCTTCTCACCCTTCAGAATGGTCAACAGATTCCCATATTTAAGTTCAATGGTGAGAATGGTGATGAAAACAGGAGTAAAAGTGACCAAAAAGACCCAGTTTTCTCCAAAGGATAGCCTTCCCCCATCAGCACTATAGTCTTGTGTTTGCAAGTCAACTTTCCAACCACCAGGGAGAAGATAAGACAGTTTGTGTTGGTCTGTGGTGACTTCAGTATAGCTCTAATTTGAGCCGTTACTGCAAATTTTTAAATTTAATCATAAACTTTTTGAGTCTAGACTAATGTATCTAAATGCTGCCTGCGCAAAAACACAGAATAAAAACAATCTCCATTTTGCTGGACATGGTGGTGCACAACTTTAAGTAGCAGCCTAGGAAGCCACAGCTGGGGCTAGGGGTCGCGGTTCGAGTCCTTCTGGGGGCACGTAGCGAGACTTAGTTCCAAAAAAATATAGCTGGGCATGGTGGCACACTCCTGTAATCCCAGCTACCTGGGAAGCTGAGGCTGGGGGTTGCTTGAGTCTGTGGTACCCCGGGCAACGTGAGCCAGTGGTTCCACAGGCAAAAATAGTGAGACCAAGCCTCAAAAAGAAAACCAAAAAACAATCTCCATTGTAAAAATACATAAAATTAAAACCTGGGTATATAAGGCATGTGTTATCGCTAGTCAAATAATCTATAGAACATATGGTAGTTGTTTCTCAGTCTTTTTTCCACCAAATCTGCAAAATATGTATGCATACCTTTTCCCAAATAAACAATACTTTCTACACACTCCCTGCTCACACCCTTCCAACCAAGGAATACCACCAAGCAGCTGCTGAAAAAAAACCCACAAATTTAAGCAAGACTTTGTCTCCTCTATTCCATCTAAGTATTTTTGCTTTTACAAAAGTTTTAATAATGTAAAATTATCTATAGGCTATAATTTACAATTTACCTTCTATTTATATTAACTTCTCTTATAAAACTAAGTAAATTCTTCTGTGAGAGTAAAAGAAAAACTGCCATCTAAAGCCAATTTTAAATATCATTCACATCAGAGTTACTGAAACGGGTTCTAAGAAGTTTTATCATGACAAATTAATCAGAAGGAAAGTACAATGAATCACTGTCCACACATGGAGGAAACTGGAAACAAATGTCTACAGTACAAGTAAGCTAAAGGTACTGCTGTACTAATGGGTCAGTCTCTTTGGTGGAGATGGAGAGCAGTGATAGTATACAACACTGTGAATGCCCCTTGAAATTGTCACCATATTACCCCTTGAAATTGTTACAATGATCAATTTTATATAACACTATTTTATGTATTTTATTATTGTTATAAAAAGTAAGCAACAAAAGACAAAAATTATACTTAGCAGACAAGAGTCTTCTCACATATGTTAAGAAGGAAACAGCAGGCTATTCAATAAAAAAGTAAAACACTAAAAGGTTTATAGCAAATAGGTTATAGTGTTTGTGGTGGTAGGATTAGTTGACTTTCTTTTGCTTTCTTATCCATTTTACATAGAATATGAATACTTTAGCAGTAATTATTAAATATTATTTCAGATTAGTACAAGTTAATACATGTAAGTTCATTTACCCAATTTCATATCTAACAAGCTTATTCTATGAAAACAATTCACCCACAGTCAATATAAATGCACAGATTTGCAAAATTATGTTAGGAAGATATGATTATTAAGGTATTACAATAATAACCGATTTTCACAGCTGCTATAAAAACTATTACAAAGAGTTTAAAACAATAATAAGAACAATTAATTTAGAGAAAAATGGATAATTGTATTAAATGTTGCAAGAAGAAATGGCCAATCACAAGACTGTGGTGTCCACTGCACTGAAATTCAAGGTATACAGAAGAGCCCCTTGTTCTTACTGACCAGATTACAACATGCACACCACTAAGACCAGCAACATATGAGGGAGTGCATGCTCTGTGATAAACTGACCAGCACAACCTTCCCTAAGGGCAATCAGAAAGTATCTAATTTTTAAGGTCCTCTGACCTACCAGATCCTCTACAAAATATCACCACTCATAAACATCAAGACAGAGGAGCAAGGAAATTTACTGCAGAATTGTTTAAATTAAAACTTTAACACCTGTTGGTTAAGAATAAGCTAAAAATAACTTGATATACATGTGAATAACAGGAAAATAACCTTAACTAAATATGGAAAAATACCTAGAACTCGATGAGTGAAAAACTAAGACAAAATCATGTCAACAATATATGTAGTTTTCAAAGACTATCAAAAATAAGTAGGAAAGTCTGTATTTCAAAACTATACTGAATATTTCTTTTACCTAAAGTTTTAGTTCTAGTGATGAACTTAAATAAAAGGCCTACTGACAATGATCAATAAAAAACATCTTATTTTACCACATTTCTTTTAAAGGCAAAAATTGGTTTTTGCCTTTAAAAGGTTTTTGCCTTTAAAGATTACAAATTGGTACACAACAACAAAAAAAAGGGAGGCCGTGCACGGTGGTGCGTGCCTGTAAGTGGCAGCCTAGGAAGCCATGGCAGGGATCAGGGATGGCGGTTCGAGTCCTGCTCTGGGCAATATAGCGAGACCTAGTTCCAAAAAAAATAGCTGGAGGCTGGGCACAGTGGCTTGTGCCTGTAAGCTTCAGACTATGAAGCGGCCGAGGCTAGGGATCCCAGTTCGAGTCCCGCCTGGGGCTGGTAGAAGACCTAGTTCCAAAACAATAGCTGGGTGTGGTGGTGCATGCCTGTAATCCCAGCTACCTGGGAAGCTGAGGCTGGGGATTGCTTGAGTCTGTGGTAGCCCAGGCAACATGAGCCTGCAGTTCCACAGGCAAAAATAGCGAGATTTAGTCTCAAAAAAAAAGGGGGGGGGGGGGGAAGGAGTATAAACTCTTTAAATAAGGCAATTACAGATAGAGCCTTAAAGTGTTTAATATCCTTCTGCCTCTTCAACAAAGATCCTGACTAATGTTTAAAATATTGGTTAAAGACCTACAAGCTTTGTTAATAAACTTAAATACGTGACTGACTTCATCCTTGGTGGAAAAGATGAAAGTGACTTAGTTGTGTTTAACTTGATAAGATATAGAAAGCAAACTGTACAAAATATAATGTACTAGAAGAAAATCATAGATTCTTTAAATTTTATAGCAGATTAGTAGAAAAACTATTACTGCATTGCTGTATGAGAGTACTGCTTTCTAAAACTTAATAAAAACTCTAGGTTTTCTAAATTAATTGATCTGGGTTGAAGGTTAGACCAAAAACATATCAAAGATAATGTGTCAGTATATACAAGTCAATGATTAACATACTGTCCAAATGACCTGAAATTTGATCAACTAAAATTATTGGGTAATATGTAACAGTTCCTTATTAATCAAATATACCAAAACACAACGATACTGAAATTAATTTCATCTCAAGTATACACATGAAATATACAAGTATATATATAGCTTTAGGTTTAAGGTTTTTATGTATTTTGTGCTTATTATGTAACTTATCTTTTTTTTATTCCTCTTTTTCAAATTAAATGAATCTAATAAGTGAAGTACAAATAAAAGACCTAATCATATCTGTCATTAAGGAACTTCTTAAAATGGGTATAAAATGTGTAAAACTGAAGAAACTTTCAGATCATCAATCCCTTAATAAACACAGAATACTACAAACTTTATCTCCAAAGTGGGGTATATGCCATTCAATTTTAAGATTTTTACTGAAGCTGGGCATGGTGGCTCATGCCTGTAAGCTTCAGCCTATGAAGCGGCTGGGGCTAGGGACCGCAGTTCAAGTCCCACCTGGGGCGCATAGCAAGACTTAGTTTCAAAAAAAAAAAAAATAGCTGGGCGTGGTGGCATGTGCCTGTAATCCCAGCTACCTGGGAAGCTGAGGCTGGGGATTGCTTGAGTCTGTGATACCCCGGGCAATGAGAGCCTGTGATGGCAAAAATAGCGAGACCTAGTCTAAAAAGAAAAAAAAAAAAAAGATTTTTACTGTCAACTACAAACTTTATTCCAAAAAGAATTATCCATGAATTGCAATACTGAGTGTCATACTAAACTAAAATGTCCTTAGCAAAGTCTAGTCTCATTGGGGGCAGGTGAGGGCTGGGGTGAGCAGCATACCCATACACTAAAGTAGAGGACATACTAAAGACCTCTAATAAGCAAAATTTTTTGAAATGGGAAAATAATCCTCAAATTTAGTAGCCAAATAGAGTCAAAGTCTTTACTTTGAAATAGTTTGCTAATTTCTGGTCTGGTACTTAAGTGTCTTAATGATATATTTTGTATAATCTAAACAGAATTTTTAAACCTCTTATCAATAGAATATTTCACAAAATTCTTTTTCTAACTAACATAAAAACAGCACTTCCATACCAACTGGGTATTTCAAGAATTCACAGATTGCAAGCAATCCCATGTAAATTTCCTGCTTAGATTCATTTTTATTTATTTCATAAACTTTTACAGTCTTACTGTAACCCTCTCAAAATAAAAGTGAACTATATTAAAAAACTCCATTTCCCTCAGTACTACATCATACATTCCTTAGGAAGGCACTGATGTAGACAGGTGATGTTTCCACATCCTCAGCTTTCCTGAGAAACACCAGATAACATTTTCCTTCGTCCCAGCACTAAGGAAACAATAACTTAGCAACACAACTTAGAGAACTTTTTCTTTTTTTTTTGAGACTAGGTCTCGCTATTTTTGCCTGTGGAACCCCAGGCTCACATTGCCTGGGGTTCCACAGACTCAAGCAATCCCCAGCCTCAGCTTCCCAGGTAGTTGGGATTATAGGCGTGCGCCACCATGCCCAGCTATATTTTTTTGGAACTAGGTCTTGCTACATGCCCGCGGTGGCGCTCGAACCTTGATCCCTGGCCCCAGCCGCGGTTTCCTAAGTTGCCGCTTACAGGCATGCACCACCATGCCCGGCAACTTAGAGCCTATTAAGCTGAGAGAAATGTTTAATAAACTTGGCAGCTCAGAGAGAATTCTCATAGGATACTGAGAATTTTTCATGAGCATAAGGAAAATTCAGTGTTAAAAGGTTCATTTTTATAACACCATACTGATTAATATACAAGAACAATTTTAATCATTCTTATTATATAGTCTGTCACCACCTGATAATCAGCAAAATGAAAAAGTATATTTTTTCACTTGACTCCCTACAAAAAGAAAACAATTAAAAGTCAATATCAAAAGTACATTCTGGTTAGTTTACAAAGGCAATATTAACTAAGGGCCAAAGCTTTGTTTTAGTTGCATGTTCTATTAAATCCAGTCATCACAGAATAAATTCACTCAAAGAATTTTAACCCAATGCCAAGAGTTAACCTCATGTTCTAAATCTGGTTTCTTAGTTTTGACATTAACAGAAAACTTATAGAGCAAAATTTTAAGGATCCACAAACAAGAATTTTAGTATTTTTAAGGAATGTCAGAAAAGAGCTGGGCACATTGGCACGTGCTTTTAAGGGGCAGCTTATGGAGCTGTGGCGGGGTCTGCGGATCAAAAAATAGCTGGGTATAGTGGCGTGTGCCTATAATCCTATCTACCTGGGAAGCTGAGGCTGGGGACTGCTTGAGTCCATTGTACCACGGACAATGTGAGCCAGTGATTCCATGGGCAAAAATAGCAAGACCTAGTCTCAAAAAAAAAAAAAGAAAGAAAGAAAAAAGAAATGTCAGAAAACCTTTTAAATTGACAAGATTTATCAACTTTAATAAAGATTTCAGTGATGTAGATATGAAGCAAAACCTAAGAGGAACTTTCTCATAAATGTGAGACTTCCTTAAGAAACCTATATAAATTCAAAAATTAGAACTAGGTGTCTCGTAACCTTATAAATCCCAGTTTATAATGATAAAAATGAGCAGTGACTTATTTTGATGAGTCCCTTTATGGAGTCAACTGCCATTTAGTGATGGGTATCTGTAGGAAGAGCTGTCACATGGAGGACTGAAATTGGTAGCTTCCAAATAAAAGAGAAAATAAACAAGCAAATAAGTAAATGGCATTAGTTGATGGTGCTAGTCACCCTACTACCTCTCACTTTCCTCAGGTTAGGTTTCATACTAAGCAATTTTAATTAACTTATGTTCATATGTCCAATGTCTGTTTAAGATGTCCCAACTTTGACAAGTGTCTAGTAACTTGGAGGATTTTCCTTTAGAATATGAAATCACATTTTTATATCTTAAATCAGAGTTTCTTAAATTGCATAGCGAACTGAATGTATGTGGATTTTTCTGAGGAAGTCTAATCTTCACCAGGGTCTCAGAGAGGTCTGTATTCTTAAACAAATCCTGGTGGTAATTCTAGTATTCATTCAAAAATTTACCACCCCTAAATTCATACATCACTACCCAACTTACTTTCTTTCAATCTCTTCCCCCTGTACTTACCCAAGACATGATAACATATATAAGACACTGGCTTCCTCAGAACCTCAGCTGGAGACTGCATAGTATAGGAAGAAAGAAAATGACTGCACTTAAAAAAGATTTAGATTTGTGTTTTTGGTTCTCTGTAGTCATTTGTGTTTTGGTTTTTTGCAGTCAATCGAGAGATCTCAGCTACTCCACTTGAAAAGTACAACAATGGCTACCTTCAGAACTATGGTAAAAAGTGACATTACAAATTATCAAGTTTTATTTCTGTGAAGCAAAATAACAAGTATTACATTACATTTAACCACCAAAATATAAACCTTCCTCTAACAAAGTCACTGCAACTTCAACTTTCAAAAAGCATCTGACCTCTAAACTTGACCTTTAAGAATTCCCAGCCTTTCAGTCTAACTCTAATTGGCATCTTGTTGCCAACAAGCAATTTTCACCACAGCAATTTCAATACAGGTTAAATTTAGGACGCCCTGTATTTGCCCCCCCCCCCCTTATTTCTCCAATGCTTACATTAAAAGTGCTGTGGCGCCATTTACCTTCCCCTTACACTGTAAAACAAACATTAAAAGAGAAAAAGCTCTGGAAAGTCATACTGCCTGGCTGTATTCAGTTCCTTTCCCTACTCTGCACTATAGCTTTTAGACCAATCTCCCTGGCCTTGAGGAACTGAAGTACCTTTCAGAGACCTGAAGTGGTAGGGGGGGCAGGGTTTCATTGGACACAATGGTTACAATTTTTAAATCTTTATTGTAAAAGTGCAAACTGGAATTCATATTTAATATATCACATACAAAACCCAATAAATATGTATTTCCAGTTTTGAAATACAAGATTCTGTCTACAGCCATACCACCCTGAATGTACCCAATCTCATCTGAGATACAAGCATTCTTGCATTTTAAAAAGAATATTCTGTCAGATGTCCATGCCTAAATAGCTTCTCACATATTACTTAGGTTTATAAACTCAAGAGTAGAAGCAGGTAAGAATGACTCTGCAGAGTAACTGATGACAATGGAAGTCTATATATTAAACTGCAACTCTAGTGGGCAAATCTATGTATGGTTTCAAGACAGCAGAAATGTATACTAACCATGACATTTCCTGTCACTGCTATATAAAACTTCCTGACCAAATATTCTCTTATGAGGGCAAAAGCTATGCAGAGACAGAATAGGTCTAAAATAACTTTCCTTAATATAAAAGTAATGCTTTATTATAAAAATTACATAGAGAGAAAAGAAAAAGTAGTTAGAATCTCAACAGAAAAACTGCTAAGTTTGCTAATTTCCAGTGTTTTTCTAAAATGTTTATTTTCATAATCTTAAAATATATGTAAAATAACCTATACCTATGAACATCTAATATTTTATTCTATTGACACAGACATTCAATTATTGCTTTACTTTGCAACCTTATTCATTATAAACATTCACACTTCTAGAAAGCTTGTGTTAGCCTCACTCAATGGTCATATTTTCCATATTAGAGTCACAGGAAAAAAAATATATCAACTTGATTGCTGTGATGATAACAGCTTGAGATTTTCTTTCAAGAATTACAAACAGTCTGACTCTACGGATAGAAACCAGCTATACATTAAGTGTAAACATGGGTTTTAAGGAAGAATTTAAACTATCTTTAGACTACCTGGCTATGGGTCTTTAACATTACTGAACAAGTAAAAATTCTATATAAGAGAATCAATCCTAAATGTCTCTGTAAAGTTAGTTTCAAAAAAGATAGTCAAAAGCTGTAACTGCTAAAATTTTGCCAGTAAAGAAAATTTAGTGACAAAACATGTCATACAGTATCAAATATATAAACCCATCATGTTTTGTATGTGAATGTTTAATTGTACGAAATCAGGTTCAATTAAATTGTGGCATTTAGCTTCGTTAAAGTGATACAAAGACTCCTACAGCTTTAACCTTTAGTTTCCCCCACAGCAAGGATTGCAGGTTTAAAAAAAAAAATCAGTTGTCCTGATGCCTAATCTTACTACAAAAAATAAGTATAATAAGATAAACTCCAATAGTGAAATATTCTAGAAATTACCCAGTCAGTACTCCTCAAAATTGTTAATGTCATCAAAACTGTCTGAGATAAACGCCTTCTCTAAGAAGAGCCTACATAGACATGACAACTAAATTTAATGTGGTATCCTTGATGAGATCTTGGGAAGTGGAGAGAGACATTAGGTAAAAAAGAATACCTGGTCTTCAGTTAAAACCATACTGGTTCAGGCCGGGATGGTGGCTCATGCCTGTAAGCTTCAGCCTATGAAGCGGCCAGGGATGGTGGTTCGAGTCCCACCTGGGGCCCGTAGTGAGACCTAGTTCCAAAAAATTAGCTGAGCGTGGTGGTGCGTGCCTGTAATCCCAGCTACCTGGGAAGCTGAGGTTGGGGATTGTTTGAGTCTGTGGCACCCCGGGCAACGAGAGCCTGCGGTTCCACAGGCAAAAATAGAGAGACCTAGTCTCAAAAAAACAAAACAAACAAACAAAAAAAACAAAACCACACTGGTTCAGTAATCATAACAAATATGCCTCACTGATGTTGGAGGAAGTCAGGTGAGAGAGCAGATGGGATGTGTACTCTTATTTTCAACTTTTCTATAAACCTAACAGTTATAAAAAGTTTTTTTTTTAAGAAAAATCACATTCTTTTTTTTTTGAGACTAGGTCTCGCTATTTTTGCCTGTGGAACTGCAGGCTCTCATTGCCCGGGGCAGTCACAGACTCATGGAATCCCCAGCCTCAGCTTTCCAGGTAGCTGGGATTACAGGAGCATGCCACCAGGCCCAGCTGTTTTTTGGAACTAGGTCTCTCTACGGGCCCCAGCGGGACTCGAACTGCAATTTCTGGCCCTGGCCGCTTCATAGGCTGAAGCTTACAGGCACGAGCACTGTGCCCGGCCGAAAAATCACATTCTTGTCTTTTATTTTCTAAACTTTTCTGACCTTAAGTGTTCTCAGCCGGGCACAGTGGCACATACCTGTAAGCGACAGCCTATGGAGTCACAGCTAGGACTGGGGATTGCAGTTCGAGACCCGCCTGGGGCAACATATGGAGACCGAGTTCCAAAAAAAGTAGCTGAGCGTGGCCAGCTAGCTACCTGGGAAGCTGAGGCTGGGGATTGCTTGAGTCCATGGTACCACTGGCCACGCAAGCCTGCGGTTTCCACGGGCAAAAACAGCAAGACCTAGTCTCAAAAAATTATTAAAAAAAAAATTTTTTTTTTTGAGGCTAGGTCTCACTATTTTTGTCCATGGAACCACAGGCTCTTGTTGCCTGGGGTACCACAGACTCAAGCCATCCCCAGCCTCAGCTTCCCAGGTAGCTAGGATTGCAGGCGCGCGCCACCACGCCCAGCTGTTTTCTTATTTTTTGGAACTAGGTCTCGCTACGGGCCCCAGGTGGGACTCGAACTATGATCCCTAGCCCCGGCCGCTTCATAGGCTGAAGCTTACAGGCACGAGCCACCATGCCCGACCTTCTAGTCTCAAAAAATTAAAGAGAGTTCTCAAGCAACAAGACTTAGTTGTTAGCGGCTGCAGTGGCACACGGCTTTAATCTCAAGCCTAGAACGGGAGGCTGAGACTGTATATTGCATGAGTCTGCGGGAATCGCATGAGACCCGCCCAGGGCAACAGAGCCAGACCTAGTCTCAAAAAATATCTGGGCACGGTGGTGTCCGCCTATATTCCCAGCTACCTGGGAGGCTAAGGCTGGGGATAGCTTGAATCTGGGTATACCCTGGGCCATGAGAGTCTGCAGTTCCCTGGGCAACATGCTAGTCTCAAAAAAAAAAATAATAAAAATAAAAAAATAATAAAAATAAACTCACAGAAACTGAGCACCTATAAGAGATTTAGTTTATCTGGACTTTCTCTATTGACTTTTTATTAAATTTTGTATGGGGGGCCGGGCATGTTGGCACATGCCTGTAAGCGGCAGCCTAGGAAGCCATGGCCCGGACGTGGGATCATGGTTTGAGTCCTGCTGGGGGCATGTAGTAAGATCTAGTTCCAAAAAAATACAGCTGGGCGTGGTGGCATGCGCCTGTAATCCCAGCTACCTGGGAAGCTTAGGCTGTGGTACCCCGGGCAACGTGAGCCTGTGGTTCCACAGGCAAAAATAGCAAGACCTAGTCTCAAAAAAAAAAAAAAAAAAAAAATTTTTTGTGTAGCTTGATATTTATAGATTTCTTTAAAAAATTAAGATATTTTAAAAATGACAAACAAAACACTGTGAGCTGAGTTGTGCTGTTTCAACTGGCCTGTCTTCTTTAATAGAAAGAACCTAATTTAATAAAAATAACCCAGATTTACAACCCAAATGCCCCAAAATGGAGGAATGGCTGAAAAAAGATGTGGTATATTTACGCAATAGAATATTATGCATCAATCAAAGAAGACAAACATGTCATTTGCGGCAAAATGAATGGAGCTAGAAGGAATCATGTTAGCAGAAATAAGCCAGAAAGAAAGAGAGAAATCTGGGATGGTCACACTTATATGAGGGATATAGGAAAAACAAACAAACAAATGGACAAGAAAAATTTAAAACTACCAACAGAACTGAAGCATAGAGCAAGAGAGGGGAAGAAGGGTGGGGAAAGGGAGGGCACAAAAGATTAAGATGGTTCATAGGTAATAAGGTGATGGGAAAATCTCAGGGTAGACAATGATGTAATTTATATATACATGTATATATGTGCAATCAATAAAAAAAGATAAAAAAGACAATAGATTAAAGATCACGTTCATAATTTTATAATAAAAACACCACCCAAAATTTTATTTTTTAAAGTGCATTACACACAAAGCTGCAAAAAGCCCCCCCACAAAACCACAATCAAAAACCCCATCGTGGTGGTGCGTGCTTGTAATCCCAGCTGCCTGAGAAGCTAAGGCTGGGGATTGCTTGAGTCTGTGGTACCCCGGGCAATGAGAGCCTGTGGTTCCATGGGCATAAATAGCAAGACCTAGTCTCAAAAAAAAAAAAAAAAAAAAAAAACCCTGTAAGGCCAGGCACGGTAGCTTGTGCTTGTAAAGCTTCACCCTATGAAGCGGCTGGGGCTAGGGATTGCTGTTCGAGTCCCACCTGGGGCCCGTAGCGAGACCTAGTTCCAAATCAATAGCTGGGCGTGGTGGCGTGCGCCTGTCATCCCAGCTACCTGGGAAGCTGAGGCTGGGGATTGCTTGAGTCTGTGGTACCCCGGGCAATGAGAGCCTGAGGTTCCACGGGCAAAAATAGGGAGACCTAGTCTCAAAAAAACAAAAACAAAAACAAAAAAACAAACAAACCCTGTAGAGCAGGTGGTGGGGGCTGAGCACCTCTGCCTGGGCTGGGGCTGTGTGTGGAAGGGGGATCCGTAGGCTGTTTTCCTCCAGGCCCAACCCTAGTTTCAGTTGGGCTGTGAAGAGAGAGTTGAAAGTTCCCCAATACCACCTGAGTCCAGGAGAGGCCCCCAGCACATCTCTGACATAGCTTAGACTGCTGGAGGGGGTGCAGACAGGGCATGACCCACATCACTGGAGTCTAGGGGTCTCAGGGTCTTGGGCTGGGGAACCTGGCTTCCTCTTCTAATTGGGGGGGTGGTGGAGATTGAGCAGACCCCTGTGGGGCCCAGAGCTGGGAGAGGGGATTTGTTGGTCCTACCTCCTAGGCCCAGCCCTGACCCAAGCTTGGCTGGGAGTGGAGGCTGAGGCTCCGTTGGATCTCCCCAC